>VWPU01009669.1:0-244304 GCA_013398955.1 Callaeas wilsoni | reverse complement strand
AAATTCACTTTGTATCTCTAAGCCACGCCTGTTTTGCCCATAGAGTGATTTCTCCTGGTCCTTATCTCAACTCATGAAGCCTTCCTTAAGTTTTTCTCTTCTATGGCCAGCTGAGGCATAGAAGGGTGAGTGAACTACTTTTGTGGGCACCTAGCATTTTGCCAGTGTCGAAGCACGACATTAATGACAAAACTTAAAAAAAACAAACTTAAAATTTTTTCCTCATTTGTAATGCATATGCTTTTTTAAAGTATCCTTTTCTTCCTCCAACTTCGGATTTGAAGTCCTTTACATGGAAAAAAAACCTTCTGGTTTCCACTGCTCATTGAAAGTCTTTTGCCATGTGTGACAAGAACTGACCTGAGAGCTGGGTACCTGGGGGGCTGTCCTTGCAGGTATGTGTCAGGACCTTGCCCTCTCTGTATTTCTGTTACTGCTATATCCAAGGCAGAGGGGCTGTAAAGAGCCATTTAACTTCTGAAATTATTTTAGTTTCATCTTTTTTTGCTTACTTATGCATGTTTTTTTAAATTCTGAGGAATATTGGCCCCAGACACAATGCAGAAAATGTGGGGTCACTCTCCTTTGTGTCAGCCTCTGCATTCCAGACCTGGCTTAGAGTTACTCCTCGTTCAGCAGGGCATCGAGAGAGGCAGTCCTGATGCCTTGAAGACCTAGAAATAAAACAACACACTTTTGAGACAATATTAGTATAGGAGGTAATATAAAGGCTGGTCTTTATTGGAGGCCTCCAAGGGGCAGATATGGAAAATGCCTACCCCCACATGGGGTGAATACAGTTCATAAATTTAGCAAATTACTGTAATTGACAAAAATCCCCAATTAGAGACATAAGTGATGAGGTAGTTCCTCCTTTTGGTTCCACCTCTTACTGTAGCCTCCCTTTAGACAGGAACTAAACTTCGTTTTTGAAAATGTGTGTCGAGGAGCTGGTTTCAACCTTGGATTCCCAGGAAGAACCAAGATAGGATGAGGGCCTTGGAACGCCCTGGCTTGGAGCCTCTGGAATGTGTTTTGTCTTTTTGCTGATCAAGGTAGGGAAAAGGTGGGGAAAAGTACTGGGCTGGCTAGGAACTATATAACTATATAACAAAAATCTACAGAGCTACAAATGTATATGAAGGAAATATAAAAGCAAAAATCATTCTGGCATCAATCCCCTGCCCTGGACAAACGCAGGCAGTGCCTGGGTGTGCTGCAGGGAGCACTGGTGCTGCCAGGTTGCTCTTTGAGCAGGGCTGGGCACTGAGGGGAGGATGCTGGGCATCATCTTGGCATGGCCTTGTCGCTGGCTCCGCACAGCAAAGGATGGTGCTGGTGCTGCTGAGGAGGAGCTGTTACAGATCTTTGGTGGTGACATTGTAAGAACAGTTCAATGTTTTTATATTATTTTATAGTATTATTTTTTATTATTTTATAGTAATTTTTCTTTCTTTTTNTTTTTTTTTTTTTTTTTTTTTTTGCCTGTGGTGAGGCATATTGCCGTGTGGAGCCACAACTGTGCACCACGACATGAAACATAATTGAATTGATAGAATCACAGAATGGTTTGGGTTACACAGGATCTTAAAGATCAACTAGTTCCAACCCCCGTCTCGTGGCCAGGGAGACCTACTAGACCAGGTTGCTCAAAGCCTCATCCAACCTTATCTTGAACACTTTCAAGTATGGGACATCCACAACTTCTCTGGACAACCTCTGCCCAGCGCTCCTCATCAACCTCACAGTAAAGGATTTCTTCCTGATATCTGATATAAACCTACTCTCTCTCAGTTTAAAGCATTACCCCTTGTTCTGTCATTACATGCCCTTGTCAAAAGTCCCTCTCCAGTTTTCCTGTAGACCCTCTTAGGTACTGAAAGGTACTGAAGGTCTCCCTGGATCCTTCTCTTTTCCAGGTGAATTTTTCTAAATATTTAGCAGTTTAGCACTCACCTTTCTATTTGTTGACTATTTATATCAACATTTCAATACATCTGTCTCCTCAGAGTACTGATTTAGCAGCTTTCCACAGGTTTATTTTAGTTTGTAGCATTACTGCTCTTTTGGAGGAGTTCCGTTGTTCTTAAAGTGGGGTTGGCAGTGCCTAGGGTTTGCACTTGCCTTCTCCTGTTTGCATACCCAGCCAGGTCCTGGGTAAATAAAATTGACCAAAGAAGAAGAGTGGGGTTCAGAAATAGCTGGAATACCCCAATTTTCCCTGTTTTCAGTTTGGTCTAGGAGATGTGGGTGGGCTGTGCACAGAGATGCAGCTCTACCTGAAACGCTTATGTGACTTCCACTGATGTAAAGTGGTTTTATGGGAGAACTGATTTTCAATGCTGGCTAAAATGACAGTACACAAAAGTACATGAGGTGTCAAGTTTCTTTATATTGTTTATATAAACTGGGGAATGTTTTCTGTTTTCATGTATCATGCTTTAACTTATTGTTATATGAACAATGAACATGAGAAAAGGAACTTCTATTTCACTGTTTAACAAAGCCATTGTTTTACAGAATTTAATGACAGTTCTTGATTAAGGGCTAAACAGATCTAGACCACCCTCTGTCTCAACACCATTAAAATTTTCTGTGCCTGTTCACCTGTATTAAGGTCACACATCCCTCACCTCTCACATGAAAGTTCATTGCCATTGAAAGAATTAATTCTGTAAATGAATATATTTAGTGTAAGAAAAGCTTGGATATAGGTCTGATACAATTCCAATAAAGTGTAGAAAAAGATATGAAAGAATGGAAACAAATAAAGTGCAAATAAATGTGTATTATTTACCTAATATTCAAGATGTTTGTATGGTAATATTACATCATGTCTTGTGCATACTCTGAAATATTGATTATCTAGCCTGAAACAGTAAAACATAGCACTGCAGTTTAGCTAAGAATTTTGAATTACTAATTCATTAAATAGAGCTAGGGTAGTACATTCTCAACAAATTAAGTCTTTTTTGGTAATGTACTGTAATCTTGTATATATGCAATACAAAACCACATACTGTTTACCAACAGATCATCTTCTGGTTTCGGTATCAATTAATCACTGGCATTCCATTGTCCTGTAAAAGAATGTGTTTCCTTTCTCATAAGGCCAGACAAAACGATGCTATTGACAAAAATTTTTATGTAATAGAACAGTACAGAGAGGTGCTGCATTATGAATGCAGAAAATGTGAAACAGTTTTGAATTCTTTTAGGGCCTGGCGTTTTCACAATTTTCTCATGAGAAAGGCTCTTAAACAGCCTATTAGAGTTCTGCTGAGTACACTTAATGATGCTGTGCTCCAAGTTCCCATTCGTGCCCCCTGCAAACACATGTTTATGGTTTTCCTTGTGTCATGTGCTTAATGGTTATGGGCCTGGGATCCTGCTGTGAAATGACAGTTCATGGACAGCCATGATAGAGTGGCAGGCTTCTCTACAAAGAAAAACTGTCCTTATTGTTTGCACACCAAGATAGTGGGCACTCAAGAACCTGAGTAAAGAAGTTGGGTTTTTTGTGGTTTGTTTGGATTTTTTGTTTGCTGGTTGTTTCGTTATTGTTGTTGTTTGTTTGTTTTTTGGTTTGGTTTTTCTTTTTTGTTTTGTTCGGTTTTGTTGTTGGTGGTTTTTGGTTTTAGTTTGGTTTGGGTTTTTTCCTTTTTCATTTTTTTGTCCCCCTTGCTTTCCTTCACAACACATTATGTTCTGTGGATCAGCTCTTTTAGCATTTCTGTTTACAACCACAGCATCACTGTGACTTTCACGGTGGACCAGATGGGGATTTCTGGGGCCTCATCCTTGACATCTAATGAAAGTTCTGCCTTTGTCTCTGGAAATTTAGAGAGTTGGGAGAGGTGAACATTGAGATTAAGGGAGAAAGAATGTGCTGATGATAGAGTACTGTTGAGTGGCTTTGTTCCAGTACTGGTGCAAAACCCTAAATGAATACAAAATATACCCATGGTGCTATTATCTGGGCCATGATTTGACTATTGGATCAAGATTAAAGAATGTTCACAGGTTGCTGAGCTGTTAAGTTTGGTATTGCTATTTAAGTAACTCTTCAGTTTACTCCCACACAAAGTTATAGTCAAAGGTCTCTGCAAAGCATTTGATGGTGGAAGAAGGAAATCATGAATATTCTCATCTGTAAGAGGACTACCCATAAACAAACAAATATTGTGACTGTAAAGTCTTTAATTTTAAGCATTTTGAGTTTGACTCTTCTGGCTGTGAAAGGATCCTGATGTACTAGTGGCATTCCTGTACTTTGTCTGCAGGATGTATCCTATCCTGGTTAATATTGGCCATGAGCTTTGAGAAGTAACAAACATATATATCAATAGTTAAAGGCACCATCTGAGCTGAAGCTTCAGGTATCTATATTTCCATCTTGGCATCCCATGAGTTAAGAAAAGCAGTGACAACAGTATGATTATTTTTAGAAATGTCTCAAGCAGAATGGATGAATGTTAAAATATAGATTGACTTTCTTTATTACTACAAAGCCTATTTCTGTCATTTCCATATTTTCATTATTAGTCACTCTTATCCTGTGATGTCCCTTGCTAGAATTTTGTGTTGGGGAAGCACTGAGTTTGGTTTGGTGAGTTTAGTTAAGGCTATTCTTCATGTGATCATAATCAGTGCTGCCTGCAGTAGAGTACTGAGTGCTACCCGAGTTTCTACCCAAGTTTGCCAGTGACACACTGGATGACCTCATAAAGGAGATGATAGTTCCTTTCTTCATCTTGGTTTTCCACCTGTGACATGAGAACAATACTACTGACCTACTGATAAAAGATCATTAAAACCATATATACATTAGTGATTGAGGTTTGAAACTCACTTTGGTGCTGTGTAATGCAATACGTCTAGTGAGTGCTGTTGACATACTTTCTTTAAGAGTGTGAATTCAAGATGAATTCAGGGAGGAGAGGACTGAACAGAAGAGAGTTCCTTCTTTGAAGTCAACAGGCATGCTCTACATGCTGAGACAGGGATGTATTGTTCTATTTTACGCAGGAGTTACTCAAGCTCTGCATCTAGGGTTACACAGGAGAGTAAGACACAACCAAGGACCTAACTAAGCATTCAGTGCTTATCAAGAAAATCTTATCTGCCTTCTTATATATTCTTCCTATATCTGGCTTCTGTTTGTACTCCTTTGGGTGCAATACTGCATGTCTAGTGATAAGAACTATTTGAATTAAAAGAAAAAAGAATTGAACTCTTGGCAAAAAATCCCCACTGGGCAGTGCATCATAGTTTTTCAGAATGGGTATACTTTACTGGTTAAGCAATATCTGTCCTGACAGGTATCTGAAAGGGCAAATCTTAAAATTATGAGGGAGCTAGACCACTGCCTATAAGTTCTACAGCAGGATATTGCACAAAATACTATGGTAAGTGGTCGATTAATTGACTGGAGACAATGCTTGCTGTGCTGAGTTTCTTACAGACTGTGAAGCAGCAGCAATTAGATGCATGCTTTTGATGCATCTACATAACAGACTATTTAAGTGAAGACGCCTTTTGAAACTGAAAAAAGGCCTGCTGAAACGCACTACACTTCAAAAATAATCCTAATGCTTATGTCAAAAGTACTTCTGAAACTTAAAAGTGACCAAAAGAAATACATTGCTATGAGGAGGAGCTTAGGTATAAAGCCTTAAAACATTCCAGGTAAAGAGCCCATATGTACTAGATACAGTGCCTATAATAGAGACATTTATGATGGAAACAGTAAGACAGTGCCTGGTTTATATAGAGCAAATTAAGCAGGCAGTTAACAATCCAAACCTCCTGTGTAATATCCTGTTTCAGCTGGCTTGAAAATATCAGTGATTCCCACAAACAAAAAGAATTTGCAATCTCCTAGAAATCTCATAGAACTTCACATTTAGTAATTGAGAATAATTTTTGCAAAGGCTTTTGTCCAAGGTTTAGTCTTGGACCTGATGTGATCTCCTTAACGCACCCTCAATTTGTCTTCTTTAAGTAGCTATTGCACTAAGATTTCATGGAATGAAATTACATGTTGATTTTTCTAATTTCTGAAAAACTTTTATGCTTTAGTATAATTGTTAAAATAATTACCTAAGCATTGATTTCTGCACCAAATGCATCACTACACATTTCAGTCCATCTGAATGTGTCTGAGTATTTCTTTTATGGTAATTTGTAGTGAATAAGTCAATTTTATCATATGTCAAGTATTTATCCTGTAGATAGATAATTGTTCATTTCTCTATGAACTTTCTGACCAATATGTATGTAAATACATTGAGAAAATGAAGCAAAGCACTTTAATAAAATAACATACAATGAATTTGGCTAAGGGAGAGTTTCTACAGTAAGAGAGATTTTTCACTATAAAAGCAATGAATATTCATTTTAAAAAGCTTGGTTTCTACAAAATATTTTCAACACCTTTAAGTATATATAAAATATAATAACTTACAAAACAGCAAACCAAACCTTGTGGAGATTGGTGAGAAATACACTGAGGGATTCCAGGGACCTGATTCTCTAAAATAGTTATGCACCTGAACATTTGCAGATGCATACAAAATGAGATTGCAGCTGATACAAAATGAGTGTGTTAGGGTTAGGCTAAAAACATCAGTGTGATGCAAGTGTGCAAAGATCATGATACCTCATGGTGAGACCATGGCTTGTTTCAAGCGTGCTCTCCAGCTGATGAATGGCAGTGAAGTCCCAGATCAGGACATCCAAAGCCTTGCCAGCTTTCTAGAGCATATCCAGCAAAGTTAGACCATTATCTCTTCAAAGGAAATTTTAGTAGACCTAGTAGTAAGTCAACCAACAATATCTCTGAAAGTGATAGAGATGAGCGGTCACTTGCTGGCACGTGCCACCCCGTGTGTAAGACATGCATGTTTTTTGAATGTACTTGTTGTTAATGTGAGAAATGTCTGTTGATCCTTTGGCTCATTAATAGCCTTTTTGTTGACCTTTTACAGTGGGAAAAGCACCACTGACAGTGTGTTAAACACAATTTACAGTGTGTGCAGTTCTTACCCTAACAGGATTTTTGGCAACTGGAGCCTTCGGTATGATAACACTAGCCAGCAATACCAATAAGTGCTTGTACAAAATGCTTTGTTATGAGAAAACATCCTAAAAGACAATATTGGAAGCATCCATAACTTCGGTTCTAGAAACACTGAATCAGAGAAAAAGCAAAGACATGAAAGTGGAAATATTTCAAGTTTATATATAAAGATGTGAACCAAAAATGGATAAATAGCTTTACCTGAAGTCCATGGAAAGGAAGTGACTGGCTAAGGGACATGCAAAAGGTTTCTGGTGTACCTGGGAACTGACTGAAAGCCTCCAGAATCTTCATTCAGTACCACTTTGAGGTAGTCCTTGTTTTCCAGTGTACATTGTCTTAAACTTATTATAAGGAGAGTGTAGAGAAGCACAGAGAAAGTGTGTGGAGAGTCTTAACCTTCTGTTTCTACCCTAATTATTCAGAGTTCGGATTTTTAAAATGAGCTTTGGTAAGGGCAATAATTTCCCACATGCCTGTTCTCGGATTTCTGGTACCATCACTGAAGCTCAGTTTACCCACTGGTCTTCTCAGCGTCCAGTTTTGGACACTGTGAAGATACACAGTGCTTCCAAAATAGATACAACATTTGTGGATACACAATGGCAACAACGGCTTCCCCCTAATCACTTCCAGCTGTACTTCTTTTTGTATTCTGTGCTAATGGAAACTGCCTAATTTTCTTGATTTACCAGAGAACAACAATAAAAAAAATCCGTCTACTGCTTTCTGTACAAAAAGATAGTTGCTCCTAAACATATACATTTACACTGTATTTCCTCTTCCTAACCTTATGCAAAAATTTAATGACTGCTGTCTGAAAACCAGAAGACAGAAACAGTAGTAGGCCTTTCTCCTTGGCATTTAGATGGGTGATGTAAAAGTCTGTTCTGCAAATGGATATATTTATCTGTTTCTTTTTTTGATTTCCTGTTGGAGAACATTTGTATTTGAAAGTTTTTTTCTGGGCCTTGCTCTGGAGATTACTGTGAGGAACTATGGATGGGGGGGGAGGTTTTGTTAATTATGAATTTGTGCTAGTTTGAGGGCAAAGCACAGGGAGGAATTAACTCCACACAAGTATGTTGTGAGAGATTCCAAGTCAGAACTACAATTTAATAGGAAAATAACAATAGAGGCAATAGTACAGAAACACTGGCTTAAACTGTCAGAGTCAGAATACAAACTGACACCCTGTTGGTCAGAGTGATGGTAGCAGTCCTGTTGGAATGATGGATGTGGTCTTGTCAAAGAGGTGATCCTGTAGAAGGGTCTCATCCTTCTCTGCAAGTTCAGAGGTGGTTGTGGAGCTCTTGTCCTCTGGGAATCCAGTGGTAATGGGTTTTGTGATGTTCCAGGCCTCAGATTATATCCAGGTAGGACTATTAAGTACCTCCCCCAGGGTGGAGCATCTCACAATGGGATGATGTAATCCTATGAGCCATGCTGTGAGACCTTGATGGCCCATTAGTGGAGATGGCCCCCTCAGGGTGGCTGCTGCTCCCCTGGAGGGAGTTATCAGGGCTGAGTCATGGAGAAGATAAAGAACATTGCCCCACTCATTTTGTGTACATGTTTTGAACCCATCTTATGTAGATGGTAGTAGAATATGTACTTTTGGTTACCCCTTTCATTGTAACCGAAGACAGAATTCCTCTCTCCTGTTGCAGCTCAGAATGCTACAGAGCTTTCAGGGTGTACTTTAAAGTAATTTGATGGAAGTTCAGTGTTGTGAAGACAGTGAGAAAATAAAATTTCATAGTCTTCATCTGTCATTAATATTAAATATTTTCCTAAAAATTTGGGCAGCCGTCATCAAACCCCATATATAACTACATAGTATATGCCATATTTTATATATGCCTAGATTAAAATAACTGTAAAACTTGATTTAGTAAGATTATGAGATTTGGTCATTTAGTCACTTAACCCCATACCCCTTGAATGTTATATTTATATAGTTTTATTGAGCTCAGTGAGTTTACCCTAGAGCTTACTGTTTCTTACCATCATCAGTCACAGCGACCTAGCTGGAGAAGCTGGAGCATTCATGTTGCACCAATATGCAGGTATAATATGTAGAGTGAAGTGAAACTTGAAAATGTCCTTTGTTTCCCATCAACTCAAAGACTTTCCTATCAGGTAAAAAGGATCTTCTTAGGGAAGAAGAAAAAAAAAGACTTCATAATGATTATTTTTGTTGTCTGTATGAGCTATGCTCTTTCCTGGAATTAACACTTTTCTGCACTGGAGAAGCACAGTTTCTTAGTTGACCTAAACAGTACAAATTTGAAAGAGCTGATGCAGTTAGTAGTAGTCTTTCTTCCTTGAAGTCATAACCTTTTGAAACTAAGATTCTCTCAAGTTATAAGCTGAACGTGAATGGGGAGTAGTGACTGGAGTGACGCCATTTAAAAGATAGGGATAAAACTACAGGTCGTGAGAAAAATACCCATGTCACACATCTTAACTCAAATACTCAATATTTATTTTTGACCCTGGCATGTTGATTACAGTGCATTTTCCTGGGTATAAGAATTCTAAACAGCTATATGCCTGTGAACATATCAAAAAACATGGAGAAGACCAAATCCAGTTGATGTGTAGTAGGAACTGTTTCATTGTCTATCTTTGAAGAAATCGAAGTAAGGAGATGAAGCTACTGTCTAAACAGCATTGTTGTGTTTTACTGATGTGTGATTATCTTTAATGTAGGCTAAGAAAAAAATTATATGCCCATATCATGAGTTTGAAAACAAAATGTGAAATGAGCAAGAGGCAGAAAATCAATTTGAGTGCTATTTTTATGAAGCTAGGTATTTTACACAGTTTAAGAAGCAAGTTATCACTATTAGAAGGAAATGAAATGAAGCTTTACAAATAATCCTTCAGGTGATCATAGGAAGAGCATTCAATTCACTGAGCAGGCATCTTTGCAAACCCAGTTTTTTGTGCTCTAGTGTACAGAGGGAAATGAAAAACAATGAAAAATTAAGAGGTTTTTGTCAGCCTTCCAGTGGTTTGTAGCAGGTCCAAATAAAACAATTGATGATCAGGAAAAGTGAATATAGTGTTTATGCGTATGGACCTGAGAAAGACTCAGGGATGACAGACTAGACAGGTTGATGTCAATTGTGTGTAATGCCTTAGTAGCTGTTTTAAAGGACAGACAAGGCAACATCTGAAATTTGAAGTTCAGCTGGGGTTTGCTAAACTGGAAAAAAGAGATCTGATGACATTTTTAAAATGTAAGCATAGTGATTACTAATAAAGTAGACTTCAAGGTAAAGACATCTAAATTTCTTCTAAGTTTGTCAATTGAGTATGTGTCAGGGAAAGGCTGTATTTTGTTTGTTTCAGGGTAAGGATGACTTGCTTCCCAGTTTACTTGAATGTATTTATGATCAAGCTAACTCGTTTCCCTGCTAGCCTAAGCCATAAAGTGCTGCTGTTCTCCTCATTAGTATAACTGCAGCATCAGACAATTTGGCTGACATGGCAGGTAGCTAAAAGAGAAATTGCAGAGGACTACAGTGTGAGTGAATGCAAAGACAGATCCTGTCCCATACTAAGAACAAAAAGCTCCAGAGCACATTTGTTGGCTGTGTTGAGAAGCCAGTGCTGCTGTTTCTGCTATGCCAGCCTAGAAAGCCTACTTCTTTTACATTGCTTATTCACATGCCAGGAGTCACTTCAAATGTATATTTTTATTTATCGGTCATATAATTGCTAATTATTTTGTTGGGTTAGGTATGAACTGTTATATATAATAAAGTATTCATATTATAAATGCAAATCTCCAGTAAAACAACTAATAGCATCTTAAAATGTGCATATCTTTAGTCCAGTTCACCAGGGTTAATATTTGTCAAACACTCCACTGAGACTTATTTGCTTTTCTGCCTAACATAGCAACCTGCCCTTTTAAAAACTATCACAGATGTTGGCACTGGTCTCCTTTTCTGTGGCTTTATAAATTCCTTGCTGACCAGCTTTCAGGTGCAGTTAGTGCAGTAGTTTTTGTGAAAACTAGATGAGAATACTGTAATATAAGAGAACAATGATTCAAAAGTAAGGACAGGAGTGAGTCTGGAAAATACTGGTAGGTCAAATGTAATTCTTTCTTTGTCCTTCTGTGCCAAATATTTGAGTCTGGAGTGTCCTATAAGATCTTAGAGTTAGCTGAAGGAGATGAGAATAATTGACATGAAATGAAAATTTTTTTCTTTGGCCCAACTGCTTTTGTGAAATTTTATACTGGTTATTATTTGACAGCAGCTTTTTCTTTATAGAGGGTAAGCTCCCTCCCCCAGTCAGACAAAGCAAAGAGCCTCAAACTTCCCCCAAGTGCAGACTAAAATTACTGAGCCAGAAATGAACTCATTTTCTCATTTTGATTTTTTGTGCTTCAGCCCTGGAAGAGAACAAGGATATGTAGAGACCTATGCCACCGGGAGGAAAAAGTTGACATTCAAACAGTTTAGTATTGCAGTCCTTTTGAGGCTCACAGAAAATGTAGGCTGATTCGTATTTCCTAGACAGATAATTAGTTTTATTATGGGAACTGGATCATTCTATTCAAGAAATCTAAGTTGGAAAATACCTGTATTTGCTTAAGTGAAAAAAAAAAAAAACTGTGGCTGTTCTCTTCCCTTTCTTTAGATGTGTGGCCAGTTCTTCATGTCTGACCTCCTGGTGTGCTGCATCAAGTTTGTTGTCACTACCTTGCTTGGAGTCCATCCCATGCCCAAGCCCACAAAGCCCACAAAAGACAAGTGGGTATTCCCATTTCTCTTTCAAAAGAGAGGAAGAATTTAAAAAAAAAAAATCAAAGTAGTAAAACTAGAGGCTAAACTTATGGCAAATAAACAAGGTATGAAAATTAATCCTACCTTGAGATATTGCTGTGAAAACATTTGTGGCCTAGCATTCATGTTGAGCACAAAATCCTCAAACTGTAAATTCTAACTGTGATTCTTATATTTTCTCCACTAAAGACACACAAAAAACCCTTGCATATCTTTCAGTGATATTGTGAAAATATACTATTCTCATATATAAGTTATGCTATCCTGAATTAAGCACCTAGAATTAAAGTGATGGGGAAGAGAATATAGAGATATTGTTTGAATTAAGGGAAACTGTGGACATTCCTTTTGTTCTCTACCAAAGTTGATTTGAGAACACTCAAATGATTAGAGGATTTTTAAGGATTCTTAGGATTTTTAAGAAGATTTTAATGAAAGCCCTTGTTTACAAATATATTCATGTTTGAATAATTGTCTACTGGAAGTTACTAGAAAATACTCTTATTTTCCATTGAAAAGAGTTCCCCTTAATTTATTTTTGATGCAATAGTGCTATCCACATTTTTCAATAAAGTACTTTATTTGTAATTCTGTGCTTTGGCATTAGTTATTTTTATATCATTTAAGAATGTGTATCAAGAACTGGATGAATTCTATTATGGTTTTATGAATAAAAGGCTAGGAATTATCACTGAAAGAAATCTTCCAACTTTTCAGTTTTCTAGACGGGTATCAAGATAGATTTGTGTTGGTTTAACTTCATGTTTGTATGTTTAATGTAGTTGCACCTTATATATTTCAACCACTTTGCTAAAAATTTAAAAACCTAATTTTAAAAATTAACTTTAAGTTTGATACTTTTATTTAAACACTCACATTGATAGTGGTGTCTGGCCACTAAACAGAATTGCTAACTGTAAATTATTCAGTTTAGTAAATAGAAAAAGTGCATGTTTCAGAAAGTGGTGATTTCTTACACTTAATAGGAAGCTTTGTTGATTATGCCACAAGTGGAAATCACAAATACTTTTTTTTTTTTTGGTTTTGCTCATCTCTGCAGGTGGCAGAGGAGACCCAAGAATAAGAATCCAATTTTCTCAGCTTTGCTGAAGAGATCTGGCAGAAGAGGCTTGACATTACATGTGGTACAGAATGGCATGTCTCTGGAAAGCAGGAGGTAAAGGCTTCCATATCAGGATTTTTGCAACTAATTTATTCTTTATATCTTAAATATAATTGACGATTGTTGGCAGTTTTGGCCTTAGGAAACACCAGGTAGCCTATTGCCATGCAAAACATTGATGAGCCTGTATTTTGCAGTGCTGATCTACCTGTAGATTTGTATTATTGTTGTTTGTATTGTATCTTTGAGCATTGTGCTAGATTTGGAAAACATTTTAGAGTAAATATGGTGCTTGTTGAGATAACAGTGGTTAAGTTCACGAGGTAAAATGTTAATACCTTAAACATCTTCACATGAATCTTTTTACTTTGTGGAGGGTTTAGGATCATGTATAGAAAGTTTGCCTCTTTGTAGCACCGATGACACGACTTCCTAGTTCTGAGTCAGCAGTTACCAAAATTCAGCATTTTTACTTGCACAAGATCACAGGATCACATTTGACTGTAGATGTTCTGATGATTAGGGAATCAGCACACTGCTCAGAGAGTTAGACTTGAATTGAGAATTAAGAGGGCATAAAACACTGGTGGTGGTGGTTGTTCAAACTGTGTCCAAGAGGAAATGTGGAATATCTTGTCAACTTTAGAGGATGAGTTGAGCAGTTTCTTAGCTGCTGTGTAGCTATAGAAAAAGGTCTGGAGAGCTAACACACATTTTGAATATTGTATTCTGTCATGAAGATCTCACACATACACAGATTGCAAAGTTCAGGCTCTAGCATAGACTACTGTAGGGTTTTTCCCTTCCCTATGGGAAAGGAAAGGCTGCTTCTTTTGCCAGCTCATGTTGTGGTTTGTTGGAGTCATTAAGAGCTCATTAATAGTGAAAACATGCCTTGCCAGTGTTTTCCAGGTTTAGACTGGGGTCCAAGCCTCTGGACAATACAAAACTAGAGATGGCACTTTCTTTCTAATGTAGCTGTGGTGGAAAAGTTTGTGTCAGACATTGTGAAATGACGTAACTGACTTGAATATGGAGAAAAAAGCTCTGGATTCAAGTGATCAATTATTAGCAAAATACTCCTTCTCAAGAGTACTGGTCACCAGTTTCTTTGCTTTCCTATGATAAAGTGGCTTTCTCATTGGAAATAATGGTACACGTTGGCACAATTCAAATATTTTCCATATCTTAGGTTGTTCTTTCTGCACACACTGAACACAGATGTGAACTGTAGGAAGGTGACCAGTGTTTCTGTCAGTTTGGTGGGCAGTTTCCCAAAGGCCTTCCGGTAGCTGGCAATTTTGGCTACTGCAAAAAGGTCAGACATATATTTATTACATAAATATGTATAGCATTATCCTCAATAAAATTTTTCTCTTTTCTTTTTTCTCAAATGCTGTTTTAATTTGCAGTGGTGAGAGAGTGGAGAATTTTACGCTATTCTATTCTATTCTATTCTATTCTATTCTATTCTATTCTATTCTATTCTAGTCTATTCTAGTCTATTCTAGTCTAGTCTATTCTAGTCTATTCTAGTCTATTCTTTTCTTTTCTTTTTTTTCAAAGGCGTGCATCACTATTATTAAGCCAGAAATGGTATTTTACCTTGTATTAAAGGAAAATCTGATCTTACACAGTTTACTGAGGATGTATGAACAGAATTGAAATATAAATTAGCACACAACACTGAGAAATATGATAAGGACTTTAATGGCATTTATATCACAATAAAACTGAATAATATGAATAGATTTGCAAATTAGCAAAACATTCTGTGCATATATGATGCATTCAGGGCCAACTGCATGGATCTGCAAGCCTTTAATTTTATTTTTTTTAATCTATTAATGATAATAGTATTAATTTGGAGGTGGTCCACTTTTTTGTCTGGGAAGTTATTTGGGATAAAATGGATTGTGCGTGGACCTGCCAAGTACTAGATGCAGAAAGGAGTGACATTTAAAATTAATAAATATTGCTTAGTTTAAACTGCTAATGATCTACATACATGTTTTGGGTGTTACAAGTTTGTTGTGTTTTAGTGAAATATTGGAGCAACTTGTGGCTAAGCCAGTCAACACAGCAGACCACTGTCTTGTTATTTTGCTGGTTTTAACAGCAGAGCATACCCCAATATATCAAGGTTTAAATAACACTGAAACAGATCTGCACAGAAAACAATACCTTTCAGATTTTTTGTTCTTTATAAATAATCCTTATTGGGATTATGAGTGAAAGGGCCTTGGAAAGGAGCACTTACAGCCAAATATCCAAAGGACACTGATCTAGAGGATGCACCTGTGCTCTTTTTTTCTGGACATATATGCAGTTGATTAGATTGCATGGCGAAATATTGCCAGGAAAGCATAAACCATGCTTGAGATTCCAGAAGAAAATTTCAAGTTTTCTACTCAAACCATACATTTAATTCTTTCACATACACACACCACACCGCCCCCCCCCACCAAAAATTCCAAACGCCTCCTATTTAATTTTGAGCTTGAATCAGTTTCTTGATGTTTCTCAGTTATGATCTTCCTCTTGTGTCATCCACACCTCCAGGGCCCTTCAGGCGTATGGGTGAATTTGTGTGTGGATGTCTATGGATGAATGAGGAAGACTTGGCTCTTTCAAAGAGGTAAACAATACAAAGGGAGCAGGATTGCTTGTGAGGATGTGTAGACCTATGAGTAATGAGATGAAAATAGAAAGCAAAAAGGCTCTTTTTGCTGAGTGCCAGAAAATATCAGAAAGTTTTTTAAGTATGAAATTTGGAGAACATGGGAACTGATAAAAGTCTCTTAATTCAAGACATTTAGGATTCGACAGGCCTAAAGATTAGGAAATGGTTTTCAGAAAATAGTTCAGCTATGGAGGAGGAGGAGAGATTTTGATTACATAATTTACTTCCTATATTTCCAGCACCCTTTACAGCTTTCTGGAGCAGTCTTGTTTGGGCTGCACTGTAGCAAGTCTTTGTTGGCTGCAGGCACGGCGACCGATGTCTTCAGACCCAGCTCATTTTCTTTCTTCCCATTGCTCTTTTGGCAATTATTGCTTTTGGATTATAAATGGCTCAAGAGCATTCCAAAACTTCAAAGAACTCTGTTACTGCTACTGCAACCTATACACGGTAGGGCTTGATGGGGAATGAGAGATTTGTTCTAGGAACATTAGCTTTTGTATATTGTTATTATGTATAGAGGTAGGATGCATTTTGAAGCCATCATTCATCATGGTAGACATCTTCCATCCCATGAATGGTTTCACTGAAACCATGGTGTTGTTCATGGAAGAGTATCAGCATACATCTTACATCCTTTTACTATAGAAAACATAGTTGAAAATGTAGCATTTTATGTTCTTGAACAAAATCTGGGACAATCCTGGTTTCATTGAAGGAGTCTAACTAAGACTGATTTGAATTCAAACTTGCATCTGTATCCATCTTGTTTATTAAAATATATCTGATTTTTCTCATTTCTATACCAAATGGATTTAAAGTGAGTTCTCCACTCTGCCGCTGCACATTGCTGTGCACATAACAGAAAAATATGAGCTCCCTCTTGTGGTCTGAAAAACCTCCTCCTCTCCCAAACTGAATCAAGAGGACCCTGAAGAAAGCCATTAAAATATTTTAAGTTTCTTAGATAACTCCTGGACTTCATTAAAGGATAAATCTCTGATTCAACAGTATTAGTGAGGCATTTAAAAGTATGGCACAATAAAATTTTTAAAAAATATAGGGCTAGGGTCATTCTAACAAGAAAATAACAGTTTCTCTAAATACATCATATTTAAAATACTGAATAATAATGCCAGATATGCAAGTAGAGAGTTCTTAGTCTAATAGAACATATTTTTTAGCTATTAAAGTAGAGGTAAGAAGCATGTTCTCAATAAGACATAAAGAATGATTTTACAGCTTCTGGCATGACAGACATTGCAAAATAAGATACTCATTGCAGGCATTTAAGGACTGAAAATTCTTAGAAAACTGTGTAGAAAAAGAGTCTTCTCACACAAAAATAATTTGGGTTGCAACAGCTTCATCAGTAGTCCTATTTTACAAGTTTGCAGCCCAAGAGTCTGCTCATAACTGCTCCTTGTGTATCAGGATTACTTGTGCTCCTGGTAATGAATGAGATAGGAAACAATTTAAGGGCACTGATATTGTGGCTTCTTTAGTCTGTGCTTGATACTCTTTTTAAAGGGTCTTAATGTCATATGGTTCTTGCTGTAAGTTCCCAAAACAGTAGAAAAACAGAAACTTAGACTTACTTGATTTCAAATGACATACAAAGGTATAGACTCTTGTGTCAATTAGATACATTGTTTTCTTAACCGTGATTTTAATTTTTCAGTAACTGGGTTGTTTATTTTTAGAAAAATCTTTATCAAGTGAGGGACTAATGGTAAGCGAAATTCTGTTTTGACTGCTACAGTGATTATGCACACCTAATGGTTGTTAGAATGACATCTTAAATGGTTTGTTTTGGATGGTCCTTTTAACTATTTTAGATTACAATAAGAAGTACTGAACATCAGCTTTTGCATCGTATGATCAAGTGTTGCAAAGGATCTCTCCTCCAGGAGCTGAGAGACAGCAATCTTGTTGCCATCTGTGTGATAGCTTTAGGTTATCTGGGAAGCACTCCAGGAAAAACAAGGTCAAAAGGTATTCCCTGAAAGGAATTATGTGTAGACAAGGTGACAGTACACCTCCTCCTTGCTGAATGAGAGATGGATTGGGATTGTTCATTAATCTTTTACCAAATGTCATTTCTTTGACTGAAGACAAAAGCTGCACAAGAGTCAGAGACTTTAGAGAGAACTGAAGAATAATCTTGGTGGAAAAAGGGAATTGGAAGACTTTATTTACAAAGTGTAATTTATGCCCTTTTATAATTAGATTGAAAGTATGCTGGTATGATGCCTTTTTTCTAGACTAGGTTTACTGCCATGTGAGCGTGGATTTGATTGTATTCAGGGAAAATTCAAGCCATACTTTCAAATGTTATCTGCTGAGATTCTTTTGGTGGGGAGACTTTTAACAACAGTGGCTGTGTGGAGATTAAATGAGCCATAGTGAGTACTTCTGTTAAAAAAGAGGAAAACATGGGAGCATCTACTCATAGAGACCAACCTATTTATCATCTGAGAACTAATCTTATAGGGAGAAAAGATGGAGACAAATAAACATCTCTGCTTTCTAGAGTGCAAATAACTTGTCAAGCTGTCAAAGAGAGTGTTTTTACCATTTATCAGATTGTTGTATTCTTTGAAATGATTAAACATTCTGTCAATCACATTTGAACCCACTTGTATGGTTTTCAAACATTCTCTAGCCTACCTGCAAGAGAACAGCTTTAACAATTTAAAGCATAGTTTACTTTAAGAGGCACTTTCCAGTCCATATGTGATTACAAATTTTAAAGGAATATAGGATGATGAAAGTTTAGCTGGAGAAATCCATGGTTAAACATATTGATTTTTATTACTTTCTGTTTACAAAATTATAGTATTTTTACTTTCCTGGAATAGCAGTTAACATCTGACAATTACTTTGTTAATTCACGCTTCCTTTTCCTGCTTTTCCATTTGTTCTTTTGCTTTCTTTCTTACGCACTTCAGTTCATTTGGTTGTTTTTTGTCTTTCTTTTCTTGCTCTTACTTCCTTAACTACCACACCATATGAAGCCAGGGAAAACCTCACCAGCTCATAGCGTTGCTTAGCAATGTCATGCATCTCTTGCTGTCTGTTGTGAAGCCATGGCATCCTGGTCTTTCAACAAAGATTGCTATATCACTGCTTTGCTATAGGTTCCATTTTTTCCCTGAGATTTCTGATAAGAGATGATGTGTCTAGACAGCGTACATAAGAGATTACCTTCTATCCATTATAATATAATTAGATCAAGCCATACCAAAGCTCACCAAGATTTTATGTTTAAAAGGTCAACAGCTTTTATTCCATATCTCAAAGATAAGCACCTTACATTGGGCTTAATATGTAGAGTGCTGTGCCTGAAAGAAAAGGAGCTTCAAAAGATTTCTACTTCTATTATATCATTCAAAATAGAAATTTGATACTGTAATACGTCCATTTTAACTTCCGTGATTCATGGAGCTAGAGATAAAAATAGGTCAGCTATGCCCCTACTGGTTCAGGATTATTCCCTGAAATATATTTTCTATTTCTAAGTCCAGAGTAGATTTAACTATCTCCAGTGAGGATTTACATTTATTAAACTGGAGGGCTGTTCTTTGGTGGTCTTAATATATTATCATTTATTATTTGTATTATGGCAGCAACTGGAGAGCTCAACTGAAACTAGAATCCCACTGTGCAAGGTATTCTATGAACACATTGAACGAAGTAATTTTTCCCCTGAAGGGTTACAATCTAAATAGATAAAACAAAGACTGAGAAAGTGACCATAACAATATCCCCATTTTAGGGAAGCACAACTGAAGCAAAGAGAAGTGAGCTTCTCCTTGGCTTGCTGATGATATATATAACAGACCTGATAAGGGTCTTCAGATCTGCTGCATTCTAGCCTTATGCATTACCAAGAAATAGGTTTTTGCATTAGAGTAAGATACCTCTCAAGGTTTTGATTACTAGATTTTTTTTCTTCTCTAATCTCTTGCCTCTTTTGGGATTTATAAAGTTCATTAAATTACTTTGAATTATGTAATTTTCAATGTTAAATTGTCCTGCTCATTAACTATACCACTCAAACATTAGAAGAAACTTAGCATAGAACTCATGTTTTTGGAACTCCCTCCATTGTTCACCAAACGACTTGTTGAGTTTTCAATTTTTTTCCCCCTCTTCTCTGCCAGCTCCTAACTCTGCTCTGAGTTCACTGTATCTTTCGTTAGCTTTATAACTCAAAATTCCCAGCATTGATTGCAGTATCACTGAACAGTTTTGCCAAAGTTCTACAAAACAGAGAAGCTGGCTTATTGTTTCCATGTAATCATTGCCTCGCATATTCTATAAGTGGGGATATTTCTCCTAGCAAATATTTCTCTGCTTTGTAAAGATCAGTATGGCAAATCTTAGTGAAAGCAATACAGCATGGTTCTAAACAGCTTAGTGTTATAAAGCTAGTATGTCAAATTCACAGACTTAGAAACAAACTGTTGTGGTTTAACCCCGGATGGCAACCAAGCCCAACACAGCTGCTCACTTGCTCCCTGCAACAGTGGGATGGGGGAGAGAGGCAGAACGGTAAAAGTGAGAAAACTTGTATGTTGAGACACTTTAATAGGTAAAATAAAAGCTGCATATGTAAGCAAAAAACATCCAAGGAATTAATTCCTCACTTCCCATGGGCAAGCAGCGGCTCAGCCATCCCCAGGAAAGAACAGCTCCATAACATGTAACTTGAGAAGATAAATACCATAACTGAATGTCTCCCCTTTCTTCCTTTTTCCCCAGCCTTCTATGCTGAGCATGAGGCCAACATGGCCTGGAATATCCCTCAGGTCAGCTGGGTCAGCTGTCCTGGCTCTGTCCTCTCCCAAATTCTTGTGTACCCTCAGCCCCTTGCTGTTAGGTTGACGTGGGAGGCAGAAAAGGCCTTGACTCTGTGTAATCACTGCTTAGCAAAAATGAAAGCTAACACAGATAATAATGCTCAATTCAAAATACTACCCCCATCTGTGAAGAAAATTTACAAGACAAGCACACAAACATTTCATTTAGGCCAACAAAGTTGAAAGCACCTCTTCAGCACTTAAGGACAAGTCCTGTTTTGCTGGCATATTTTGTTTATTATTATTATAATATTATTATTGTTATTTATTTTCTAGCAGGGTGATAATGTAATTTTGGCCACGGTGATCTGCATCATTTCTTGTCTGACAGTGGATTTTGAGACCTAAAATGTTCCTCCTTAAACACTTCAAGAGCATCATTTCAATGACAGAAATATAGTGTTCCGCATGCTCTTTCTGTGGTATCTGGTGGAGAGATCATAGAATCATAGAGAATCCTACTTTGGAAGTGACCCACAAGGATCATTGAAATTCTCCTATTTGTCCTTTTGGAAAACAGGCTTTCAATTTCCAATTAGCTTGAACAGTAACAAAAGAAACTAACAAAACACAGAATCAAGCATCCCTTCCTAACCCTGTTATACATGTGTCTCCTCCTAAATTTGTGTCCAAACCGGCACAATGTGTTTTCCATAAACCATCCATTTTTTCCTTCTCAGTTGCTGAAAATATTTCCAGCAACCTCTCCTTTTGTATAGCATTCCTTGCAGCAATGCTGCAAAAGGAAGTCTTTTCACGTTTCAATTAATATTTTTGTCTTCTTAGTTTAGACTATTGCATCTACCCTGTCTCAGCCAACCAACAATGTATTTTGTGATTTAACATTGAGACAACAGAAGAGAAAATGGCAGCAGAATTCAATATGTTAGCAGCAGAAAGAATGCTAACAGCTCACTATTTGGGGGAAAAATAGAAGCCAGTGTCTTCAGGCTCAGACATCTGTTTCATCCAATTTGCCAAGAAATGCCATAACTGTGCGCTCTAGTATCATTAATTAACATAACACAGCTAGTATTGAAGTGATGGCTTTAAGAGATTAAAGAAAGTACATGTTATATGTATATTTCGTGTTCTTTCTCATAAAGTTACTTACTCTGCTAATTTTCATTATTCTTCTTCATAATTGCCACTACTAACTTATGTAATAATTTGGTTTTTTTTCTCATGGATGCTTCAAGGATGGACGATCTTCATCTTCTCAACCTATGAGGAGCTACTGAAGGGCAATTAGCACTGTCAGGCCTGCTTACCAGCCACTGATGCAAACTTTTGTTTTACAGCATACTTGCTTGTTGATCAGTCAGCTTCGTCCAAGACCATGATGCCCTCCAGCCAACAATAAATCGGTAACTAACACAACACAACTGTTGTACCAACTGTGCAAATTAAACAAGGAAGTGATTGCTTTTATTGTGTTTTAGTTCCTTATACTCTTTACACTGCCTGCAGTAGAGGATTTACGATTTACGATGGTCCTAGAGTAGTAGCTGTGTGCAGCTCAGCCACTAAACAGGAAAAAAGGGCATAGCCTAAAATGAACAAAAAATATTTATTATGTGTACGGGTTGGCTTTTATTCTTAAGAGTGCCTTGTTTTCCTGCTCTTCTCTTTCCTGGAGTAGTGCCTCAGATGCAAAACAAGAAAGCTACAATGGAGTCAACTGTACTAAGGCTTACTCTTGTCACATTGCATTCCATGTCTTCCTCTTCCATCCCTTGTGTGTGGGTGTATTTATAATCTGCTTCGTTCAGTCGTTCTATGTCTATCATATGTTGCCCCCCATAATTCTGCCTGCTTCATGGGTTAGTCAGATTTTAAGTGTTAGTTAGAAATTCAATGTTAACTGACTTCTGTTTTTTCTGTTTTCCTAAGCATATTGCTGGTACATAAAGGCCTTAAAGAAGAAATCAAATTGAATCTGCTCTGAGGTCTTGAAGTATTGACTAGCCTGTGTTATTAAAAATAATATAAAATGTTCTAGTTCTTTTCAATCTTATATTTTATAGCCTATTTTTTTTTTAAATTCTAATATGAAAAAATTATCTAATCACAACAGTTATTTTCAGTAGGCAGCAATTATTGCAACCACAGTGAAGCCCAAACTGACAATCATACTGGGCCATTTTCTTCCTTGCAGTAACCTGTCATTCCTTTTTAGTTATTTACTATTTTTTAAATATAGTGAAGTTCTTATATTGCTATTTTATCTTACATAGGATATAGGAAATTACAAATATTGTAACATCGATTAAAATCAGAAGACAGGGAGGTATATGTATTTTTTTCAATGAGATTTCAAAATCTGCATGATCTGTCATACCTATCTCAGAAGTGAAACCACATAAAAGTGTTAATTTCAGCATCAGCATTAGAAAAGCTCCCTGCTTACTCAAGGACGTATTTTGATTTTCATAAAACCCAGACCATGAATTTTAAGCTGATTGTGAAGGTTTACTAGCCTAACTTCCTGTGTAGACACACTCAGAATTACAGCTGTGTGTTACAGCTGATCTAATAAAACACCATGCTGTTATCAAAATGCTGATTGGGTTCAGCTGGCTGCTGCTTGATCAGGTATAAAGAAAGCAGATAGACGGGTATGGCATGAGCTGGGTTCCAGCAGAATATCCTTCCGTGACCACGGTGAGATTTAGATTAGTTGAGTTGTATCTTTGAACTTTATTCATATTCTAACATGGAGGTGCTCTTTTCATTTTGGTTTTGTTATTCAAAAATCTTCCTGTGTGGTACAGGAAAAGAATCTGTGCAAAAAATTATTGTTTATACCTGATTTTATGCCTCTGCTGGTAAAGAATAACAATTTTTCCTTAGGTGGTTAAGCCCTACTATTACCTACAGTGTGCTACTAACAGAACTAAAGAATTTCTACCAAATACTGGCAGATGTGGTAATAAGAGTTCTTGTAACCACCAAAATGGAAGAGAAAGAGTGAGCCAAAAATTAGGGATTTGGAAGATCCTGACTCAGTGTTGCCTATATAGACCATGTACAGATGTATATAACAGTATAGGGTATCCTACAGATTTTCTGTGTTGTTCTGGAAAAATATGCTGTGTTCTTGTGTCTTTCTGTATTATTGATGGTTTTGTAAAACATCGTGTAATGAGATCCTCAGCAGGTTAGATGATAATAATTAAACAAACCAGAAAGTTGTCTTGAATTTTTTTCTGAATTGATATAAAGATTGCTTGACCATTATATATTTAAATATGTGTCATTATAAGGCATCTGTGTGTATCCTTGTCCTTGACTATAGATAATGCTAATGTGTGAAACATACTGGAAAAAGAAAGCATAGGCTATGATAGCTGTATTAATAGAGTTGAAAGAAATAAAATAAGGAGACAGTATCTATTTTTTTCAAAAAGAACTTAAAACTGTAGTTCATTCTGTATATGATAGTTCTGGTGGAAATATCCTTGATATCTTAGAGTTTAGGCTATAAATCATTAGACAGATTTCTCCACTTTCACTAATGTAATTATGTTGCATTTGAACATCTTATTACATGAAGACATGCAACTGAGTGGGATTCGTCAAGAGTCTTTGCAGTTAGCTCTCATAAAGAAGTTCTTTTTCTTTTGGCCCATCATCAGGCCTGAGTATGGTGTCAGACATCTGATTAACACAGAAAATCATAGGCTTGCTGAATCATTTGATATTTCTTGGATAATAAAGGGGACTATAAAATAGAACATGAATAATTCATGTACAGGACTATCCAAAGTCATTTTCTGATGATGTGATTTCTCCCTCTTTTCGAAACTGAACTTTGCTTTTAAAAGCCAGTGTGATAAAAGTGTGTCTCTGTAGCGTGGAGACATCTTCCTTTTCAAATATTTATCTTATAAAGTAGAAGTGTCACAAATGTTGAAAATAGGAAGAAGAAAGACAAAAATATATTGGAATTTCTTTACCAGAGAGAACTGTAGGGTGTGAAAATAAACTGACTTGTTATTTCAGGAGATTTAGTCATGACAGTAGAAAACTATACTTTCAGTGGAGGGTACAACTAATTTTTAAGAGCATCACCCTGTCACAAAATGTAAACTGAGAACTTGGCACGGTATTTTTCTTCTGCAGAGTGCTTTGTAGGAGATGAAAAATAGAATCCTCCCCAGTCTGCTTCATTGCCACATTTAATAGGCTGTGCTGGGGTGCTAAGAAATACAATCTGGAAAATTTTTCTCTAGTGGCTTAACATGTTAAGGTCCTGAGTGTTCTTTTCTGCTGACCAGCTCATCTCTAGGTTAGTGTCTTCATTTCAGTATTAGCAGACAAAAAGGCTTAAGCAGATGAAGTCCATTACAATCCTTGCCCTTCCTATTTTTCAGGCTCTGCCTCCTTTTTGCATCTCTATAGCCTGATTCCAGCCCTTTATATATTATCATTTACTGGGCTTGCCTCCTGAAACAAAAGTTCTTGGCAAGCAATGGCAATTGTTATCTCCGGAGAAAAATCATCATCTTGTTTTGTGAAATCAAGCATGAGGGAATAGGCTTTTGTGATGAGTTAGCTGAGTGATCAGGGAATACCAGACTGTGTTGAAGTAAGTCTGCTTCTGGTTAGGAGGGCTGTAAGTGGAAAAAGGTGCCATTTTGACTGTTAGAACATTACAGCCTCTGATGAGGATTACAGATGAAAAATTGGTACCTGGATGAAAGCAATAGAAGGAGAAGATGTGGAGAAGGCAGTACGGGGACAAACTACATGTGAGGTTATGAGGAAAACTGTGTGTGAAAGCCCTCTGGAATGCATCTGTGATGTGTTTGCTTGTATTTGCAGAAGTTGGATTAATAGTTTATTGTGTTCATTGAAGACATAGGACTTGAGCCCTTCATTTTTTATCATATTTTATAAAATAATCTCCTCTTATTGTTTTTTAATCTGCCTATAAATATTATACTACATTGCTGTACAGTCCCATAGTACTGTTGCAGTTATCTTAGTATAAATATATTTTTTTCAGTACAGGTTATTTCCACATAGAAGAGAGAAAAAAACTCACTGTGGTCAGTTAAAGCAATGCAATAGTACCCACGCTGGGCCTGTAGTATTTGGTGCCTGTCTCATTTGGGGATTTATTGCCTTAACTTAATAGTTGCAATGAAAAGATGACTAACCCGTGGAATCCAATTTAAAAGCCCGACGACAGTATAGCATTTGAGTGAGTGGTAATAGCAATTTGGAAGGGGCTTCAGTGGAAGACATGGTGCTGGCAGTGCCTGAAGCACTTCCTCCTGCAGGGATGGTGTGGAAAGCGTGCGAGAGAGCAGCGCAGCACACTGGAAAGTGCAATTAGAAACAGGTGCGTAAGAAAACGGCTACAGTGACTCGTGGCTCCTCTGTTTCTAGTAGTAACAAAGAATTTCTATAGTAACTATCCTGAAGCTGGATTCTCAGGTGACACTTGGGAGCTTTATGTACATATTTAATCTTGTGTTATAAGTCAAAAGCCTCTGGAAATAGTTGGAAACCATAAAACGGTTTTTGCTATGATCAAGGGAATTTTTAACCCTGCGGGGAAAATAGGACAAAACAGAACTGATTTTGGGAGGGGGGTGTGTGGAGAATGGAGATGGGAAGTGGAAATGGGAGAGCAGAAGGTAATGTAGTTATTGTTGTTTGTTTTGGTTCTTCTTTCTTTTTTTTCTCTTTTTTTTTTTTTTTTAATTGGATCTATTGATAAAAAGCTCAAAGGCTGCTTGGAAGTGACCTCAGTCCTGTTCATAGGACCAGGGGAATGCAGGCGGGAAGCTAAAGCTTGCTTTTAGTCAGTGATCTGTGAATAACCCTCAGTCCCTTAATGACGTGAGAGAAGCCTCCAAAGGGAGACAGTGAGTCAGAGAGAAGGAGGCACAGAGATTGCTTGAACAACCATTAGCACGTCATTGGTAATCCCAGCGACACCTTTCACATCCCTGGCATTTGTCTCAATGCACTCCACTGAAGGCTGGTACTATGTTTTATTTAAGGCTTTCTCACTGCCTTCTGGAGTTGTGTGTGTTACTGTAGCCTGACTGATTGGTTGTCTGTTATGTTTACTAACACTCCGAGATCCTGCAAGAGAGGGGAATCTGTGGAGTTTCTGCCGTGGCTCAATACCCCTGGATTGAATCTGCTTTTTATGTTAGACACAAGGAAAGGGTATCCAAATAAATGTGGACTTAAAAGCGAATCTTTTATAGAATATTAAAATTGCCACACTGCAGAAGAAAAAGTTATCTTGGTGTAGTATTACCCAGCTATGCTTGTGCCTGCTTGTCGTCTAGTAAGGATCTTGTGATATGCATGTGTATACTGATGAGGAATGCTAATCTCGTGTTTTGCATCTCTGTTCAGCATTTGTGTTCATCTAAATAGCTGCCTAGAAGCTGGACAAAGGAAAGTGCAAGCCAAAAGCTTTTCAGAGGAATAAAGGCAGAGAACCTTTTGAGATAATGCTTCTTCCTCATTCAAAAGAAAGGTATTATTTGGGGTGGGGGGAAATCACAACATAGCAAGAAAAGTTGCCAGTGAGCGGCACTGAAGTGGCTGTTTCAAGAGGCAAAGTTTAGGATGTGGTTCCAGAGCCGTTTGTGCCGATCAGAATTGTGGCTCATGCAGTCTGTTCCTCTCCCCAGCCTACTGTCTCTGACCAACGCTTCTGACTACTTGTCTCAGCTTTCCATTTTGTCACCATTTCAGTGGTTGACCCTGGGCAAAGACCGTCCTTAATGACTCAGTTTCTTTTTTTATCAAATGCCATGCTAGTAATCACAGCGTTAACATGACTAGTATTCACCTGTATCATAAAACACTTAGACTTTTACAGAAAGTTTTGGTCTTCCATCTGCAGTTTTTAGTTTTCTTTTGGGAAATAAAAAGAAAGAAAAAAAAAAAGAGAGCGAGAATACCCACAGCATTTCAGCCAAATGCTTTAGTTTTGGACACTTCTAATTTTTGTGTGAGTCTGAGGCTGTAGTGTCTCCAAGGCGCTAAGTTCGCTGCTAAGTTTTCTTTGGATTACAATTCCCATGATCCATGGCAGGTGAGCACGCTCCTCACTGGTCTGCTAATGTGTGTGGCTGTGCTGCATAAGAGGAGAAAACATCAGAGCTGGAAAGCATAAGGCACTGTAGTAACATTAGCAGATAAAATATTCAAATTTATGCAACAGAAATCTGAGATTTTAGTAGGAAGATATTTCATTTTCCTGTCACTCTACTTTCTCCAAAGAACATAAATATAACTATGATGCTTTCTCTGGGAGAAACAACTGAGCATTTCCTTCCCAAAGGGAGTGAATAACAGAATTTCTACTAATAAAAGCTATGGAAGTTTAGGGAAGGTATAGAAGCCTTCATAAAGGAAAAAGCGGGTCTGTTCTTTCCCTAAGGGACTATTCTGACAGTCATGTATCAACTAATGTGTTTCCTTTCTACATCTTTAGTGAGGATGATGTAGGAACACTTGTAGCAGCAATACACTGCCCAAAGATTCCTCTGTGCTGAACAACAGAAAAGCTTTAGTCATAACACTAGTAGTACAGAACTAGGAAAAGTACCTTGCTTACTATATTAAGGAAGCACCTCTTCCTGTAAGTTTGTAGCACTCCTGCATGATACACATTTTTCCTCTTATAGTTGAAATAGATTTTAAACCCCTTTTTCTTTCCCTTTTTATGAGTCAAAATTACTAATTTAATGTGTATGGAGAACTTGGATTATCCAGCATGTGCTAAACATAGCTACCGAACATTTGCCACATGTCAGAACTTTGCAAATGTTGTTTGTGGAATTATTTATATTGACTACATTGGAAACATGGGTGATTAGCAGCGATTACCACAGTAGTTTGCGAAGACTTACAGATGGAACTCCCACTATCCTTTATGGACAAAACTTCATGATATGTATAAGCTTAAGCTTGGCATTCAGTGCATCTTTTAAAGGATGGCAACTGAGAAATGCAAAAGTGGGCATAATGTGGAAATTAGAACATCGGTAAAAAGGAGAAATGAGAATGACTGCAAATTTGGTGTCGATAGGTAGCCATAGGCTCCCAGTAATTTTCAGTTGTTGACTTCTGAGTGTGACACTTGTTTCTTGCAAAGCAAAATGAATATTTTGGATCTCCACCTCAGCTAGAGGAATTAGCTAATGTTAACATTGACTGCTGAAAAAACCCAAGGACTATGTATGTTCTTATAGTAGTCTGGTACATTGTGTTCTACAACAGGTTGTAATAAATGACCTTCAGCGAAAGGGTCACTATGGAATGCAATCAGCATTTCTGGCAATTTGCTATGATTGTTTCTAAGCAGTGGGAGTGTTCTGAGATGTATGAGAACTTTGTGGTACTAAGAGAAACTGCAAAATGCCAGAAGCAGAAAATTATCTGTTTTGTAATGTGATAAAAGTCAATCTCCCCAGTAACAGAATGGCTTCCTTGGTTTTGTCTTTACCTACAATTTCTGAAACCTACCTTGTCTGCTTTTCACCATTATAGCCAGTAGAATATGTAAATTTGTTTAAATTAGAACAAACACTTTGCTTAAAACTGAGCAAACTTTTTTTGCCTAAAATTGACAAAGCATCATTATTTGCTATTCACATTGCAATAATATGTTTGTTTGGAGAAAATACTTCTTTTAATTTTTAAGAGAGGTCTTGATTCTTTGATGAAGAAATACAGTTCAAACAAATGTCCATGATAACTAAATCCTGCCTCTATCCTATTGAGGATAATGCAACTGAATATCAATTGCACTTAATTAATTAGTTTAACTTTACAGCAGTTTGCAAATAATCCCCATGAGTTTTGTTGCTGCCTACTTGCTTGTCTGTACTTATTATTATGTTCACGGAAAGCATAAACATAATTAAAATGCTTTCCTAGACTTTTTTGCCTCCTGTGTTGGAATGTGTACTTTGTTTTCATGCCACTTCACACAGTATTATGAGTCATGCTCAGATCTTCAGAAAATACATTGTTTTTATCTGGTCTAGTATCCTGCAGGCCTGTACTTGGACCCCTAGAAATGGCAGCTAATTAGTCGAGCTCTAAGGAGAAGTAGAAAAGAAGATTAAATTAAGGACCATAATGGATTTTTTTTTTTTTTTTTTTAACTGGAGATTGTGATGGTATTTATATGACTTACAATGTATTTTTGTTTGCTTTCTTGGTAATTTCTGATACCTGGAAACTTGACACCTAGAAATTCCGATGAAGCAAACACTTGAATAGAGGCTCCCTGGTTGTAAATAAGGTTTTGTTGAATAATATTATAATACAACTAATTAGTGTTTTTAAAATAGCTGTCTAATGTTCAGCTGAACACCATTGCTGACTCTTCATGGGTGGAGGTATACTAGCACAATCCCAGTCTTGTTCTCAGAAAATACTTAGATATTTTAAACGTTTTTGATATAGAGTGTTAAAAATTTAGCTATATTTTTCTTGTGCTTGCCAAGAGAGGTTTTTATTGTAAGGAGTGATTTCTGTCTAGAACATATTGTATATCACTTCAGAAACTGACAGTAAGACTGGCGCAGGGGAATGGCCACAGGAGGAAATTCCTTCCTGCCCTTGCCAAAACCCAAAGAACACCATTTAACAGGTATACATAAAGGTCCAATTCTCTAAAAATGTCAGTCCCTCCAGAAATATTCTGAGTACTCCTCTTGTCCTGTGGGGATACAAAAATGGTATTCTAGACTTGAGCGAGAGATCATCTCTTAATCAGTGTTCACGTGACAGTCAATCAGACAATGCCATTCCATCGATCATAGGGGTTATAAACAGCATCATCTTGCACCAAGTAAATCCATGTAACACCAAAATGACGTAGCCCAAGTGCATTTGCAAACTCTTCTAAAAGGATCTCGAGCCTAACTTGCACTTAGAGTTTTATAAACTTTTGCATATTTGCAGCTATACCCCATGAACCATGAGCACCTTTTAACTCCATAAGAATAGGAATGCCGGATTTTTTAAATTGAAGGAATAAATTGAAGGAATACTCTAGATATATTAAGCCCTAAGCCACTAAAGACAAGTTAGAGATTAAGGCAATAAGGCTGAGTATGAAAAGAAACTGCTATGTATAACTTGGCCAAATAAAAAGTATGGAGCAAAAAGGTTATGATATTTGTTAACATGCACTTGAAAAGGCCAAATACCAAGATAGGGGATTTCTTACTTTAGAATGGTTGGATGAAATTAAGCAAGAAAATCAGCTTGAATCATTAAATACCCTTTGCAGTGAGATGAAATACTAAACAACTGAAAAGCCTCACAAGAAAAGCAAGAGAAAATGGAAAATTTGCATCATGTGAAAATCATTCTGTGATGGATTCGGAATGCATCTGTACTGCATTAGGAATGGATAGATAGTATAGCAACACTGGGAATTCCTAACCATGATTGCATTTAGCCACTGATACAGAACATATAGAACACAAGTAATCAAGACTCTCTTTCCACAGTAGAACACAGTCACTCTGGGAAGTTTACCTCTGTGTAGTAAAGCATAATTGCATTCACCTTTTTAGTAGGATTTATTGGTAGTTCAGAATTACCAAGATGTAATTATTGTGCTAGAAAAAATTTTTTTGCCTACCTAAATGTGGCCAGGTTTGCTTTTTTTCTTTTTGCATGGTTTTTTGGTTGTTCAGTTGGTTTTGCCTTAGTGGTATATACTTTTTCAAACTAGATGAGTTGCAGACATGCATGTATATGCAAATTTACCACATAATACAGTGTAAAAAACTCCAGAGCATCAGAGTGAGTCTAAAATACATTGTAACTCTTGCAAAATAGATGTTGTCTTTACTTTGCAGAAGGGTTTTATCGTGCTCACAAATATATATAGCTGTGAGTATGTCGAAAGCAGCTAGCACAGGATCGCTTAGCTGAGTGGGAGGTGATGCAGGACTGTGCTATTAGTGAGCAGGAGGTGGGAGGTGACTGGGGCTGATGGGCAGGTTGGATACAGTATTTATATATATATGTTTACAGGTATATTTAGATGTGATATAAATATACAAATGTTAAGTCGATGCAATAGCTTGCCTCAAGTGTAGATAGAATGATGTAATAACTCAGAGTGAGGCAGCATAGTAGAGCGGGCTGAGCGTACAAACCCACAGTTTTTAATCTTGATACCTACACAATATCACCTTCTCATGTGCCCTTCCCCGTGTATCCTATCATAGCTTTGGCTGGACATACCTGCTTAGGTAGGGGATGCGTGTTATATTTCATGTATACTTGTAGCTGAATGTGGCATGGTTGAGAAAAAATGATGACATCTGTAGTGGTGAGGGATGTAGAGATGTGGGGAATAGCAGTGGAGTAAAAAACCCTCTATGTAAAGATTTCATACAATTTGCCTCATTTTAACTTTTTTTTTCCTATTCTCTTGGTCATGTTGATGTTCTAGCTATTAATTTTTGTTATTGGGTGCACTCATACAGTCTTCAGAGATTTTCTCACTTACTGTTTGTTAATTAAATTAGACCTAAGATTATTTTAATCATAGTATTGTTTTTATTTTCTTTTTAGAGTGTGTACACATTTTCCTCCAAGTTGACCTCCACAAATATTGTCAATATCTCTCCAAATTATCTCTCTGTTAGTCATGGTGCAATTTTGATAGGCCAGATTATGTTTCCTAATCCCGACAATGAACAGTAACTTGAACAGCTAATTTTCCATCACCGTCTAATTTCCCTAATACTTGTTCCCGTCTTTTCTGTTTCTGTCCCTGCTACTGGACTCTCTCATATATTCTGTATGTCTAGGCTGGATATACCTAATTGCTTCTTTAGCATCCATCCCATATGACTGATGCAGCTTTCTTGCCCGTCTCTATTCCAGCTGCTCAGGAGAAACTCTAATGTAATCTAGCTGGCAAACCGATGGGTCTTACTAATGTTCCCTTGCCTCCATTTTCAGTTTGATAAACAAAGACCAGGATAAATGCATATAAATATAATTTTCCTGATATTAGTAGTGCTAATTGAGAATTTGTTTGGATTTTTCTGGAGGACTCATCCTGCTCCGTGTTTGGCTGAAAATACAGATGCTGCTGGTAAGATTTAGGCCTGTGAGGCAGATGCAGAAAAACGTAACTAGATCAAAAGACACAGAGCTATTACTGGTGTGAGGGTAAAGTGTACATCCGTGAAATGTTGTAGAGAAGGCTGGAAACCTGTGCAGTGGAATTCATAATGCCCAACGATTTTGACATGTGTTTGTGGTTTAGGAATGGTACCCCCAATTTATTAAAACACCCCAGACCTTGGGCCACTTGCTCATTTCTCCAAGCCCCTCCCTCCACCTCTGTGGCAGGATGGAGAAGACAATTGGAGGCATAGAAACGTAAACATCACAGTTTGAGATAAGAACAATTTACCAGAAACAGCAACAAAACAGGAAAATGATCAGTAACAGCAGCAGAAGTAGCAGCAGACTGTACAGGAGAGGTGAAGGGTTCACACACAGTGCTCACCTCACAGAACCCAGCACCACTGACCCCGCACCCTGCAAAACCAGAAAGAACGTGAACCCGCTCCGACCCCCCTGGCACGGTGGGAGGTGGCATTGTACAGCCCCTGGCTGCTGCAAAAATTAACTCTGTCCTGGCCAGAACCAGGACAACTGTGGATTCCGACAATATGGTAAATTAAAGGAAAAATTTGCAGTCATTTAAGCTCAATTTAGGCTGCTGAAGTAGCGTAAAAGTCCAGCTGGTATATATTGATTACTATCATATACACAGGACTGAGTAACTGTTGTTTTATCATAGAAACACCTTGGCATCACTCTTGGATTTTATCTCTAAAAAACACCAGAGAAGGAGGGAAATAATGTTATAAACCAGTACAGATTCAGGTAGTGCCCTGGACAGACCACATTTCTTGCCAAGGCTTTATGGCAGCCCAGAAATCTAGCTGAGCTTCCCCAAGTGCAATCCATCATGTCCAGACAAACATTTGATTTGGCAAATTTTAATAGACCTGTTTACTTAGCTTCTTACCAGTAACTGGAACAGCACACTTGGTGTCTGTACTAACTGGTACATCAGAAAGTAGAGACTCCTGCAGTTCTAGCAGCTCAGCTTCAACACTCAGAAAGCCTATGAGCCCTTGAAAGTATAATTTCCAAATAAGCCCTAGCAATGGGCCAACTCTGGGGGCCTAACTCTAAATACTGAAAAACACTTCTATGAAACAGGTACACTGCTTCTTTCTAATAGTTGCATTGCCCTTACAAGGGGCCTACTTTACCGAAGAATTCTTAGTGAAAGACACTAGGTGTCTAACATCAGACTTTGCCCCAACTCTTTCCTATCCCATGAAGAAGGTTTTATAGTCCTTGTGTTGGAAATGACATAACTTTTAAATTTTTAAAGTAACTTTAGCCATGGGTTTGTTTGCCTTTGCCAAGGGAGAGGGGAATTAAGGTTTCTCTTCAAAAGACCCTGTTCACCAAGGGTTTGAGTTTCACTGGGTGAGGCCTGATGGGCTTCAATCAACAAAAAGAAGATTCCTAGACTCTGAGAGTTTAACATCTACAGGTTGGGAGTAGCCAGAAGATACAGAGGAGATAAACAGACATCACCCCCTGGTGCAGTTGGGGATACTTGGTCTGGGAAAAGTTTGATAAGAGAACCAAAGAATGAGGGCCAAATCAGCAGCAAAGGTGAAGGGATCGATAACCAATAGGAGATTGAATACTAAGAACTGTGTAACGTAGAACCAATGAATGAGAATTTCTTTGTTTTTTTTAATGTATAAATATGTGAAAAGTCTGGTAAAGAACCACGTGTAATGGAATGGTTTTCACTACACAACCTGGGCATGTGTTATGGAATGATTTCTAGTGCCATGTGTGGATGGAACGATTTCCATTGCACATCCTGGCTGGAATAATATCCTGGCCAGAATAAAGTAATGCCTGATTCTCTCACACTTAAAAGATGGTGTTGGAGAGCTTCTTTTATTCCCGCAGTTTTGGTGACACTTGTGTAATTGCATTGTTCAGGCTTAAACCCACACTATAACTTACAGAACATGAGGAAAGAGAAGTGCACTGGAGAGACAGAGTGCATCCAGTGAAAGCCACTACAGATTTTGACTCCTAGTCAAGATTCAGAACAGTAATGTACATATCTAATTGTTCCACATTTGTTGTGTGCCTTTTGCCTTGTATATGTTGCAAAAAGTACTTTAGAATGTGTTCAAAACCTCTTTCCATCTTCTCCCAGCCAATTCTTACTAAAGTCTGGATGCTTTAGCTTGAAATAATGATTGACATTCTGTTGTGTCTCATGTGTCATCTTAGATGGAGATCCTTTTAAAAATAAAGGTGGCAATTAAATCCTCAGGCTACTTCAGTTTGTGCACAGCTTTTTTAAAAAGTGACTGATAAAGAGTATTCAGGGTTTTCAATGAAGCTGCCAGCCCTTCTTCAGTGTCCTCCTTCATTTGCATGGTCTTTGTCACAGATAGTTTTCTTGTGCCAATAGAAAGGGATTGTTTTCATGTGTTCTATGACAACTTGGGTTTTCAGAAAACTTACTGGCATTTCCGCCTGGGAAAAAATTGTTTTTCAGCTCATCTCTGACTTCCTAAAACTGCTAAGAGTTATACTGTTAAGAGCTAAGGCTTCATGCTCCCTTAGCTCAGTACGATCTATCATTTGTATGGCACGTATTTTCTAAGAATACTCATTTGTGATGAGAAAGATGATGAGGTGGAGCCAGCTCGAGCTGAAGCGGCAGCTGCGATCCAGCCCTCAGTAGTAACAGGTGTTTTTAGGCATGTTTACTGAGAGAATGGTTGTGATCAGTGCTGTGCTAGGGAAGATGTCCACGGAGACTCTCTTTGAGTTTACCGAGGACATGAGATCTGTAGGAAAATAGTTTAAGGCTGTGTATTAATAAAAGCCATCCTAACTTTGCCTTCACTTGTGTGTGGGTCACCTGTTTCCTTTGCCTCATGGTTCCAGAGGCCAGGCACTACCTTCTGCCCACTGTGTTCAATATGGTGGATGTGTTTCACTCAAATTACACATTTGCAGAGTGAATCCCACAAGGCTGTTGGCCCTACAGCTGCATTTCAGCCTTCCCTAGTCATCTCTCCTTGTGACCCTGGCCCTCCTTGTAGTTTTTGTGCCAGGAACTATGGGAGCACTGAGGATGCAGATCTGGCTAGCCAGCTGCTTTATACTGCTAGAACATCAGAAAAAGTTCTGGAAAGCACTAGGCTATAACCCAGCAATGAAACCTGTTTTAGCAAATGATTGGGCACAACTGAAATAAATGTCTTCTTGTGAGCCAGTTTGGGAAGAAACAGGTGGTACATGGTTATTACAATGCACAGAGAACAACTCTTGGGATACAACTGGAAATAATTCAAAAGACAACAGAGAGTCCATTGTAAATAAAAAACAGGGTGTGATGTAACTGGCTTGTGATAAGCAGGGGTAACCAGTGGGCAGCCAAGGACATAATGTTTTGTTCTTGTGCATTAATCACTGAGTAATGATGTGGAAGCAAATGGCAGCAGCTTAGGTGAGTGATTCCACGTCTCTACTGTGCTGCTCTCCAATAAGCCTTCTCTCCCTGGCTGTAAGGGGCAGCCTCCAACTGTATTTGCTGGAAGAGCTCAATGAGCCTCCTCATAAATATTGGGGAAGGTCACTGACAGTCCTACAGGACACAAAAGATCTGAACACAAGGATTTTCCTAACGTTAATAAATGGTGACTCTGTTATAAAAAAAAAAAAAGTAGGCATAATCCTGAAATGACAGAAATAAACATTGGTCTTCCTGATATTTTTAGATATTGTCAGCTGACAGGGCAGATTGTGAAGGACTGAAAAATGACGAACATAACTATGACTCTCTTCCTCCCCCCCTCAAAAAAAAGAAAGGAGGGGGGGTAGGGTAGAGAGAGAAGAAAGAAGGCTCTGCTGGCAGCCTCAGGATAGTTAGTTTCAAAAGCATGTGTGGGGGAAAATATGAGAAACAATCTTGTGGGATTCAGTGAGGAAACACTTCAAAAATATAATTTGATTAGGACACAGCCTGTATGATTCAACGAGGGGGAGGAGGTATTGCCTGGAATATGCATCTGACAAACTTTTACATCAAGGATTACTAAATTACTGTCATGCAGCCATGAAGTAGGGGCCAGAACTCTTTTTTTTTCTTTTTTTTTTTTTTTTTTTTTACAAACTCATGAACTGCAACTTTTTGAGTTGTTGGCATCTATGACGTGAATCAGCACCATGAGGTTACTTTTGCTTCTGGTTGCATTGATGTATTCTACTTTGTTATTTTTATCACAGTATCATGTGCTGCCTACCCCTCCTAAGCTCTCTGTTGGACTGGAGAGCAGGTAACGAAAGGAATCCTTCACTGTAGTGGGCAAGAGAATGTCAGACTTAATATGAAGATGATTCAGGCTTTGTGCCTGATCAGGTGGATTTTGGTATCATTACAGAACATAATTCCATCGCTGCCAATTGTTTATTATTATTATTATTGTTTATTATTTATTTTATCATCTGTATTGCAGCTGTGCCTATAAATGCATTGCTACAAACATGTAGTACTGATCAATACCAAGGAAAATAAGTACGTGGAATCAAAAAAGATGTAGAATATAAGAAAGACACAATTATTTAGAGAAGTACTTAAGCATTTAAAGGCTGCAGCCTGTAACTTTTAACTGTAAATGTAATGTAGAATGCTATATTTTGCATCATAGCACAAGGAGATTAGGCAGAATCACAGTGTGGGACCTGCTCCACTAGCAAAGGAAGTATAAAGGAGAGAGTAGGTTCTGAAATCTTCTTTTTAGTGACATTTCTCTCAGGGCTTCAAGGAGGATTATGCAGTGTACAATTGTACAAACAGTACAATGCCAGTAATTTTCTTTCAAAGAACTGAGCTCTTATCACAGCTTTTCCTCTTTTTTTCAGCTGGTGATCCATAAGTCCAGTTTTGGGTACACTCATTCACGTAGAAAGTTGTAGAGTGTAATTTTTGCTCCAGATCTAGAGGTCGACCTTCTGGGAAGCAGGCAGCCAGATCTTGGCTCTCAGTACTCTCCAGCACCTTGCTAATGACCTATAGTTGAAGATCTGTTTTGTTTTGAGGGAAAATGAGAGCAAGTAAATATTCAAAAAGCAGATGATCTGCTTAGTGCATTGTCTGGAGAACTCTCTTGGAGAAAAGATGCTGTGTGCTGTCTCTGCTTTTATGCACTTATCCTAAATAATTTTGGTGTGGAAACTTTAGGAATGCATCTGGGAAGGTAAAGAGAATACTTTGTCTCTAAGAGTTGCTGTCAACAGAGGAAAATTCCAGAGGGGACAATAAATACTGTACCCTTCATGAGCATGTTGTTAATATAATATGCTGTGATTCAGGAATAATCTTTCATCTTAGTACTGATTTTTCTCATTTAAAAAAAAAAGGCATTTTTAAAATATCTATTGGTAAGATGGAATCTTTTGTTCTTAAGATGTTTAGGAAACCTAGAATTTGTGCAGAGCCAAATGAAGCATTGTAAAAGATGCTTATTTGCACCTCATCAATGATAACATTTTTAGCACTGAATGAAAGTAGAAAATTAACATCAGTATGACATTCTGTTTTGAGGCCTATTCTACATAACAAATTGTTGTTTATTAGATGTTAAATAGTTATTTAGGTAAAGTACACTATTTTGGATGTTTTCCTTGAAAGTGCCATTGTAGAGAGAACTGGACAGCACTATTAATATTTGCTTTATATTTGTGTTTGCAGGCTCAATTCAACAATATCTGCTCTAAGTTAATCATATTTCATTCCTTCACTGAAAATCCACTGTAATGTACTGAAACTCACGGGACACTTTAACTACAGGAATAGATGAACTGAACTAGAAAACATTTGACTAAAATACTAATATAATATTCTGTCTTACAGTAGTTCTTGCGTCTTAAAATCATTGGACATGTGATTGCTGGATATGCTCCTTTGCCTTAGTGTTTATCTGATTCCAGTGAAAACCATTAAAGGATACCCAGTTTCATGCAAAAACTTTCCCATGTGTTATGCAAAGCAGTTAATTGCTAACCACTCTTTTTTCTACCACACTGTTAAGTCAAAACATTTTAGGGATGGTATAATAATCCTAAAACTAAAGAATGTATAAGTATAAAGTATTTAGAGTTTGAAAATTCTCCAGGTTAGAAATTTAGATCAATATATCCCTGAAAAAAAGGGGATTGTAAGTTGGTGTTTTAGTTCAATGCTGGCTCCATAAATAGGTTGTGGATTGTTGCCCTGTTAGTTTAGAGTTATTTAAAAAAAACCCGAAAAACCCCAAGGCTGTGAATGTATGTGGTAATTGGATGGTTTTTAAAACTGGGGCTGGGCTTTTGAAAAGGGGTGTTTCACCTGCTGAGGGATTAATTAAAACATAGTAAAAATGAAAACTAAACCCCTAGTAATAATTATTAAGATCAGAATTATTAAGTCCAGACTCAAAGGGTCAGAATAACAAATTTGCAGGTATACTGAGAATTCAAAATATGAAATGTGAGGGCCACTGTATATCTTATGATTTTGTTTCTAGAAGTTATTATTTTGACATTCTCAAATGAGAATGTTGGTCTTTTTGTTGATTTGATCAAATTTTCATATTTTCCCTCATTCTTAAGTATTGAAAAAATAATGAACGTTCTGAAGAAACTCTTGTTCAGTTCCCTGAGAAAACAAAGCCCTACACAAACCAGTGATTCCCTGCTAAAATATATGTTCGTGGGCTTTATACCTGGGAAAAAAATTGAGTTGTTTTATGACACTGCCTCTTTTACTGTGTCTGGCTTAGGAAAGTATCTAGTTATTTCTAACCTTTGTTTAGAAAATGTTTCCTTTGTCAACAGTATGAGGAAGTACATATCCTATTTTAAATCTTTCTGGAAATAAATGACAGTGACCAGCTTTATTAGTGGAAGTTTCAAACGCTATTTTATATATTACAGGCAAGTGCAGACTGTTTTAGTTGAGACAACCTGTAGCTTCTTCTCCTTTAGCAGCAGTGGGGAAAAGAATAATTCTGAATAATTCACAAACTTTCTATCAAAAAGCAGAAAAACTAGAATTGTGTAGTGAAAGACAAGAGCTCATGAGCTCTATCAGGAGAAGTAGAAATTCTATTAGGGAGTCACAATGGTGTTTCTTGCAAAAAAGAAGTGATGCTTTTCTCTCATTTTCTAATTATCTTCTGTTTTCTAGAAGTGTGACTCCTCACATCTATATATAAACACTTAGAAGTTGTTGTATAATCTAAATAAGCTGTATAGAAAGTGATGAGAAAAATGACGTCTTCAGGATGTGGCTCATCCCACATATTTAAATCACTATTGACAAGCTTCTGACAACTTTTTAAACAGAAACGCTTCATATTTAATTTGTTCAACCATTCCTCCTTCTCAGTTTCATTCCCTATCAGTTCCAGATAGAGTCTCAGGTTATTACACGGTTGGCAGGAGACAGGACTCGCCGAGGCACTACAGCAAACAGCATTTATGGGTCAGTGAACTTCTTCGCTTTGCAGGAGCGCTGCGTTGGGACCGGCTTAGCTCATTTTCCTAACCGCGGAGTACCACTCAAGTGCTTGGAGAGCACCTTCTCAAAGGGAAATTGGCATGATTCACAGTTGCACCCGAGTCTATTCTCTGCTGCCACATCCACTTCAGCTTCAAAACAAGTTCTTAATGAGTTTAATCATATTTAAAATTTTAATCTTTTTCAACATTATTACAGTTGCCTTTGGCAAAAATCAGAAGTATACTGAGTTCCACATGACTCAGACTCAAACCAGGTTTTGTGTATTCAGTTCCTTGTGAATCACCACTTCTTTAGACAAGACTTTAATTTTTGGGGTGTTTTTGCACCTTTAATTACATTATTGTGTATGTGATTAAAGAGAATCTCCAAGAAATGTTCGTGACTCTTACAGACTTATTCACCATCTAGTCAGGATGGGATTGAAATATATCCTTTCTCTTCCTTTCTCTACAAGCTGACATAAAAGATGAGTGTGTTTCAGGGGTCCTTTCTTGAGGATATCTATCTATTCTCACTTGGTCGCATAATTAGAAGTGGAGATTGTGGCTTATTATATCTCAAATAATAGTTTTTTTGAATCCCGGAGATCTTCCCTTAGCTTCATACCTACAAATAACATGATACTTTTTGATTCTGAGATCATCTTTTGTAGATCTGTGATGGTGTATTCTCTCTTCCTTGCACATTCCTCACATATACCCGTGTGAAATTTGAAAGAGATTCTGCAAACCTTAGTCATGGGGAAGAATACTGTATTGAACAATAATGCCTCTGTTAAAAGCAACTTCTCTATTCTGGAAAGCAAGCCTAAAAAAATTAATCCCTCAATCAGCGTGGTTCTAGAGTACACTAAAGGTACAGAGAGACTTAATATTTCATAGAAAATACCATTCTTCTTTTTATAAACCTCATCAGAGGTATATTATAAAAAGCAACGTTTCATCATCAGTTGAAAGCAGATCCTGAATGGATACAAGTTTCTCTCTGTTTCTGACCCATAAATTATGAAGAAACCCTGAAAAAGAAAGTGTGTAAACCATACTGAGATTGCATTTTGGTTTCTGCTTCTGAGATCCCAAATTTCCCCAAAAGAGAAAATGGCCTTTAGAAATGTGAATGAACTCCTGGCATCTTACTGATTTTTAATGTGAGGTGGAATAATGACAACTTAAATAAGAAATAGTAACAATTAATAACATCTAATTCTTTCAAGATTCAAATTTCCAGCCAATGTGCACATATACACACTGCTTTTATTTCTTATTCCATATCATGATTGCATTATTTTCACAATGATTAGAAGCTCCAGGTAATTCTCTGATAGAATCTACAAGATAGGTATACATCCAGGTTAATTCTCTGATAGAATCTTCAAGGTAGGTATACTTTGTGACACTGAAAACCACTCCTGAAGAGCTATATTTAAATTTGCATCTTCTTTTCGTGCTTACTTGCATCTCTAATGCTCAGCTGAATTTAAGATAACAACTTATGCCATGTTTACTGTGTTGCATTATGCAACACAACATGTGTGTGTGTTTCCATGTGTGCACAGTTATGTTTGTATTTATAAACAGCAAACTGTGCTCATCCTTTTCTGAGAGCTGTGGATCAGAGGGAGAAACTCTCTACCTGTGTCATAGAAGAAAAATGAAGTGGCCAAGAGCTTTCATACCTGTCTTTGTCTCCTTTATCCAGGGATCATGCGTGGGATCGCTAGAGAGGGATGGAAAGGGAAATGACAATGATATTGAACTTCGGCTTGAACTTACTCTCTGCAACTTGCAGCTAGGAGAGGAATCATCATCAGATTTTATTTCAGTTAATGTCCCTCATTTAACCCATTGGTAACTCCCAGTTTGTTACAAGGACTGCTCGATTGCAGTGTGTTTCTGCACAGCATCAGTCTTTTAAAACCTTTACAAATTCCTTCAGTGAGCTGTTTCAGATGATTTTAAGTGAAAAAAAATCAGACTATAATTACACTGCATTTTGTAATTAAAAATTTCAGCAGAACATGCTACAAGTTTTCAGGCACATGCACATACATAAAAATCAAATCAAACTAAGATATTTGTTTGGTCCTTTGACAATGAATTTGAAACTCCTCTTTTTGTTTACTCTTTTCTGAAATTACCCATCAACTTCAGTCTCACTCCCTTGCTCTTTTTACGTAGTTCTTCTTTTTACATTTCTTTTCCTTCTTTCTTTTATAATTATGGCTACTTCTTTTAAAGTAATATAGCATAATAATGTAGTCGTTCAAAAGTAGTGCATTTTCCACATTAAAAATACCACCATTTTCTGTGAAAGTGCATGTTTAACAAAACTTCATGTTAGATATGTGCAAACCTTCAGGCTAGAAGATTTTGAAAGGCAAAAGTTTTTGACTCTATACAGCCAGTTTGGTTTATATGGGTATTGGTATTGGTGACCTGTAATTTCAGTTGCTTGATGATTTTACTTTACTGGAATGGTTTTGTACTGTGGTTGTCTGGTAGCCTGGTATGATAGCTAAAAAATTTGGGAATGTAGAAGTAAGACATGATGGGAAGCAGAGTATTCTGGCTTGCCTGCTACTGAGCATTGACTACATAACAATACCCAGACTTAAGAGAAACTATATCCTTACAGAACAGATATTAGAAGCTGTAATTTCAAAATGGCAATCTGCACATCTGAGGACTGTAATCTGCTTTCCTGAGGGCAGTCAGTACACAGGTTTGGTTCAGAAGACAGACTGGGAATTTATTCAAATACTCATATTTTTGGTTCTTGCTTCTTCTCTGTTCCAAGGGAAATTATTGTCTCTAGCTCTTTTCCTCCTGTTTCTTTTTGATATTCAATGGTATACAGAGAAATGTAATATTCGTTCTAAATCTGCTGACCAGATATACTGACAGCATAATATTTACATTGTAAAATTGCATTCTTAATAAGATCCAGCTTTGTCTAGACCACTGCTAAATCAAGATGTACTTTCAGATATCTCTTGGTCACTTTCTTGCCAATGTGCAACAATTTGGGCATGAAAATATCAGTATTGCGTTGTAATGCCTTGAGCTACAGTATGTATCTAAATAAACACTTGTGAGAGATCCATAAAGCAATATCAGAAGACAGTTACTGCTGTAATAAGGAAACAAGGCTCTTGGAGTGTAATCAAGTTAAAATTATATGTACAAAAACAAATGGCATAATTATTTTATTAAATGTGTAAATCACTTTTTGATTTCTAGAATGGTTTCTTTTAGTAAGTCATGAAATATTTAACATGAGAGAAACAGACTTCCTTACACAGAAAGTTTTTCAACCTTTCATAGAAGAGAAAGGCTGTCATTATGCTCTCTAGAAAAAATGGATTCTAAACCAGTTGAGTCAGGCTTATTTGACATCGCTCACAGTGCAGACTGTTGGTATTTGAAGACGGTCCAGCTCTGAGCTGTAATTATGATGACAGATCTATTCGTGTTTGTTGGTGCTGAGGATAGACAGCTGTTTTCACTTGCTGGCTTACAATTTGACAACTGAAGTCCCAACAAATGCTTTTGATGTTCATACATGACAGAAATAAAAAGATCAAAAATCACACATAAGATGTCCCATCCTCCTTCTCTTTATCTTATTTCTAAATCCATAGAAATGTAGGTCTTGAAGGGACTTTGGGGGATTTACCAAGTCAGATCTAAGGCAGTCATAGCTACCCAGAGCACGTCCATCTGTGTTGGTTTGTCTCTGCCTACAAAAGGTATGGCTTTCTAGATGGGGCCTGGATTGATTTTTCAAGAGGTAGATTCTTTATCTGGTTTTGCTCCAGGATTTGCTTGGCCTAGGTCAAATCAGTTGCTGAATTCTACTTTTCCATTCTGCCCTAATTGTAGGCTTCTTATTCTTTCAAATTATTCATGTCTACAATAGCCTCCATAGTGAAGGTCTGACTTCAGATGAAGAGCTTCAGGTGTTCCTCAGCTCAGGCTTTCTCTTCTGCTTACCTTGTTCCTCCAATATATCAGCAACTCTTCAGTCTTATTTTACCTTTCCTATCTTACCATATGCTTAAAGCTAGAGCTGTTACTCTGTACAGAGCTAGGCATTAAACGAACGTGGATAAAAGCATAAGCTGTAACTTCTTGGCCTTCTACAGAGCCATCCTGTTAATTTGTTTCACTGAGCATAAATAACAGCTGTATTTTTCCTTTCATTTGTACTCAGGTGTTTCAATCATGTTCAGTTACTTCTCTGTGCATTTTGTAGGACAGACTCATAATAAAAGATATATGTCTGTTTGTGTGGTTGGAAATCAAACCTAGTTTCTGCGAAAAATGTTTTGCTATTCTTTCATAAAAATGAAATTAAGAAATCAGTACATATGGTTTTACTAGATACACCTCTGATGGGTATTTGCTTTGGCTAGGGCACTGCTACCAGTCTATTATTACCACATGCATTCAAATGACATTTTATTTCCTACTCTGCATTTCTGAGCAGCAGGCTGCTTTAGCTACTGCAGAGTCAGATCTACAGAAAAAGGATAGATGTTCCACATTTTTCTTTATGAAGCTGAAGAACCTTTCAAATTCACTAGCTAAAATGCCACCAAAGACACATTGCACAATAGATGACATTGTCCTAAAGAGATGAAGAAAATTTACTATTTAAATTCCCAGTAGAACTCACAGGGCATACTCGATATAATTAGTAATCGTGTGCTCAATGGGCACACATAGTAAAAGATAGTCGGGTCCTTCCTACTATTCTAATAATGGGAGATTGCAGGTAGATGTCTATTCAAAAGAGAGGACACAAGACTACTGCTAACAACTGTAAGAGAGCAAGAGAAAGAGAGGATGAGAAAGTTTAATTAACAAGTACTACCCAGAGAGATATTTTGAAGAAAGAATGACTCATAGCATAATAATGCAACTTTGCCAGTGGCCAGGATAGGGAGGAAGAATACAAAGGAACATCTCGCTTTTAATGAAGTAGATTTAGTTGCTGTATCTTTAGGAAGTTGAAAACATTCCTTTGTTGCCCACTTATTTATCTCCTTGCTGTATGTTCCAGATTAAGTTAAAAAAAAAGGAAGAGGGGCCGTTTTCTTTTTTACTCTCAGGTAAGGTCAAAGGGTCTGAGAGATATCGCAACAGAAAGAACTCTTTGTACCAAAAATAGTGTCAGGAGAAAAAAAAAAAGTCAGAATAAGATGTAACATTTTGCCAATGATGACCTCTCAGTCCAAAGTTTTACGTAGTTCTCTAGAGCTACAATATTTCTTGAAAGTAACAGTTTTCAAAGGTGCTGTTAGGGTACTTCTAATACCACTGGAATAGACTGGATCTGTAATGACCTTACCAGAATACTGCTCTAATGGGGACTGTGGCCATTAAGAATCAGTGCTTTTAATTAATCTTATCAGTTCAGTAAAAGAAATTTAATTTAAATCTCAGAAGATTTTCTGTATTCCCCTCTATTCTTAAGGCAGGCATGTCAATGTGGCTAGTATATTTTTTGGAGTACCCTGAGATCCTGGAGTATCCAGTTACAGGCAGGAATATATCAGAAACATATCTATTTCAAGTCACTACTCATTGTGTTGACTTGGAAATTTCTCATAAAAGAGAAGTAATTTCTCAATAGAGTTATGCCAACCCATTTTCATTGTGCCATCTTCAGATGTATGACAATTCCAACTTCCTTTGGCAAAAGAAATTAGAGATGGAGTAATCTGGCAACAAATGAAGTTGTTCATTGTACTGCCTGAAGAAGAAACTGGATTTTACTTAATGAGGCTGGATGTAGTGCTTCATTTGGCAAACTGTGATCACATGAGGAACAATGTTTGCTCAAGATTAACAAAATTGTTTGCAGCAAGTGCAAACAAATGCTATTCTCTGTTTCCACAGCACAATTCCCCATTTTAGGGAGCAGTTGTCTACCCCAAGATCTTCGTAAATACTTATACAGTGAGCTATTTCAGACACAGCTGATGGGTACTGAAAGAAGGGAGACTTCAACAAGGATATCCTTGAAAGTGACATCTATGGTATATTATTATTGTTATTTGGATAGTTTTTGCCATAGACATAAGTGCGCTCTCTGAGTTTTGATTCTGTGATGACCCAGCACTTCATTAATGTCTTCAACTCCTGTAGCAACCTAATGTTCAGCTTAGACCCTGACTGAAAGTGGTTAATATGTGTGAGATATATGAAAGGGCACTACTAAACCACTGTAGCGTGTCTTCTTCCCAGCAGTATTTTGTACTAGTTTGTCTTTGGCCAGCATCACTGAGAAGATCAGATAGCTGTCTTGTCCATTTTATAAGAAATATTTTTATGCTCTTATATCTGTCCTGTTCAACAACTCTACCATAAAATTGTTTTAGTGCCAAAAAACCGCCATGTTTGTTGTGGTGTCAGTTTGGTAATGCATTGTGATATAAGTTGAGCTGTCTAAATTGATCAGTTCCTACAGTGTGTTACAATATAACTTCCATTACGTCATTCTGACATGTGTCAAGTATGTCCTACTGTGGGAAGAAAGATGTTAAAGAGTCTATTTCTTTCAAGTAGATATCATGATTCATTAACACAAAGTTTCAGCCCTTGTAAATAGGCAAAATATAAGTAAGATATTCTTATAGCTATGAGATGTATTTTAAGGTATTTCCTATAGCATATTATATATTGGAGTTATATATTCATAATTTTTCTTTTCTGTGCTACATTCTATTTATTTGTCTGTTGCTTTTTCAATTTTCAACATAGTTTAATGTAAGTTGTGCTAATGTGCCATATGCAGATGCTCTGCGTTTCGCGCAGAAAGTGGTTTACAAAATTTCACATATGAATTGTAAAGCAATGCTTTGTTATTCTTTCTATCTTCAGCTTAGGAAACTTGAAGAAAGCTAAAATTATTGTTATTAATTTTTTTGAGCAGACATGGCTTATTTAACCTCAGCAATGCTTATAAGGCATATGTGTCTGAAAGACATAACTGGGGTTATGGGTCTGAACATTTATAGATCCAATATAACATACTGAAGAGTAGGCTTTTACTCAAAGCTGTTCTAGGATGTATAAATTTACAGATAAGAGTGAATCAAATGAAGCTAGACTGGTGATATATGATATTTTGATGTCTTGGGAGTTTGATTTTGCTTTTAAGAAACAATATTGTGATCAATGGGCTTCAAGAACAAGAAAAGTGAATACCAGTCCACGGTAATGGTCTATATACTGCCCATCAAGCTGTTCTTTGGTGAGTTGGAATTGCTATCAAGAGTTTCTGATATTTTTCTACTTTTTTTCAATAGCTATTATTCCCAAAGCCAAAAATGAGGGGAATCAGAAATTTTGGCCTGTGTAAATCTGATGAAAGTATTAGTTAGTGTATTAAAGAAAAAGGGATATTTTATATGTGAGAATTCCAGAAAGCAGATGAGTGAGTTGGAGAGTTCAGGATGGTTGGATACTGTCGACACGTCCTGACTTTTCATGCTAATTTTTGTTTATCTTTAAAGGCTTTAAAACCTCTTTCAGGAGCAGCCCCATATGTTTGTGATATTTCTACTTGCTCCTCATTCATCCTTTTGTGTCATGATCCTCATGAACCGTAGCACACATTTGGAGCTGCCAAGCTCTGTACAGTAGAGAGAATAAAGAGGAAGGTAGTAGAGCAGAGGGAGAATAAGAAGGCCTCGTACACTTTGCAGTTTTGCCTTTCAGTTTCCAAACGTAATATCCCAGAAGAAAGGTCTCAGTGTCTACTGCCAGTCCTACAGTTGTAGACGGAACTGATATTTTTGCATGGTAGTGGTGGAACACCATCTGGCAACTAAGGCCCAGGCAGTTGCTCGCTCAATGCCCCAGCTGGATACGAAGAGAATTGGGAGAGTAAAAGTAAAAAAACTCCTGGGTTGAGATAAAGATGGTGTACTAGGTAAAGCAAGAGCCACATGCAAAACAAAGCAAGGAACTAATTCACTGCTTCCCGTGGGCAGGCAGGTCTTCAGCCATCTCAAGGAAAGCAGGGCTCCATCATGTGTGATAGTGATTTGGGAAGACAGATGCCTTCACTCCAAATGTCCTCACCCTTCCTTCTTCAACACCATTTTGAGAACAAAACCGAAACACAGCTCCATATTAGGAACTACGAAAAAAATTACGTCAGAAAAATGTTACTGCCAGCACGTGTGAAAGCTGGTACGACAGGGCAGGTGAAGTGGAATGTGTTGAGTGGTGCATAGGGATACAGGTTTATTATAAAGATACAGGAGGATATTTTCTGTTTGGAATATTAACTCTTTCTTTACTATCTAAAAGAACTTAGAGCTACTTTAATTTTGATTTGGTAGAGTAACTTAAAGGGGCAGGCAATTTACTACTTAATTTTGTACATTCAGTATTAAGTCTGATCCACTGATGATCTTTATATGAAACACATAAAATTTCCCATGTGATAATGAAGTTTCAAGAAAGCCTGTATTCTGTGTTCTCTTCAGCTTTCTCACATCCTGGTATCTGCAGTCTTCACAATATGCAAGCTCTCTAACAGCTCTCCTATTTCTTCCAGGAGCTTTAGGAACATTTGTTCATAGTCTTCTCAGACTGAAATTTAGAAAAAATCCCTAAATTCTGTTTAAGAAATGTGAGGCAGATTTCAGAATTTCTGGTAGAATTAGAATTCTGTTTTATGACCTATTTTGCAGTTCCAGCCTAATTTATCAAAAACCAGGAGTCCATAGTGGACAGGTGTTTTTTCTAGGGGCCTTTTTGATTGTATTGATTCTTATTTTAATCAAACGATGCAGAAAGACTCTCTCTTGCATTCTCCCATTTTTGTGTTGCTCTGACGGCCAGATAGTGTAGCATACAAATGACTGAACTTAGGTTTTGGCTTCCTCATCTACCCTAGCCTTTATAGAAACACTTAAAAATTATTTACAGCCTTTTTTGCCTGCAAACTCGGTGTTCATGTTGCATCGGAGTGAATTTTTATTTTAAAGTTGAAATGCGGATCATGGTTTTTATATGAACAAATGAACCTGCTGCATAAGCATTAAAATATACAATCAAATCTAAACAAACACTTAAAAAAACTTCAGGCTATTGTGGGATATCAGTACAGACAGGATGGGAATAATTTAGTATTTCAGTAAGATTTTAATAAGATAGCATATTTCTCAGTGAAGATTGACACAGGTAATGAAATAAAGTAACATCTGTTTTCCCTATGCATTCAATTAGCTGTGAAGCAGATTTCGGTTTAAAACTATATTAGAAGGAAAAAATTATACACACTAACATTTTTATGTCCTGTAACTAGACGTCCCATAGCTGCTCATAACTGGACTGGCCCATGGATACACAGTCACAAAAAGCCATGTTTCATGATATAATAATTTGCTTGCATAAGCACAATCTTTGAGTACAGCACATTAGAGAAAGAACAATGAGAACTCAACCATGTCTAATTTTTTTATAGTAATAATTATTAAAAAGTTAATGGCCCCAAATTGCTCAATTGCAAATAGGCTTTAATTTAATTAGTCAAAGAGATTGACATTTCTCAAGCTTAAATTAATTTTGAGGTTCTGTAAGTAGAGATCAAGAAGGAATTAAAACCCATAATCTAATTTGATATTTGGGCCATTCATAAAAACTAACCCAAATGACTTGCATGAAGGTGCCAAATCTGACATATTCTTCACAGGAAGAGTCATGTTGCTGCCACATCTTCAGCGTCTCTGCTGAACCGTTTTAAGTAGCATGTAAAAGTACACTTCCACATAAGGTAAGTAAGGAGCAAGCACACAAAGCATGAAGAGAAAGCACAAAGGGAATTTCTACATACAGGGAAGGGAAGCATGATCATACAAGGCAGCATGCAGGGAAAGCATAGAGGAAATAGCTTTGCAGGGTATGTGGAACAGCTAATTAAACTCTCCTGAAAGATGACTAAGATTTAAATAGCTTTGCAGGGTATGTGGAACAGCTAATTAAACTCTCCTGAAAGATGACTAAGATTTGTGTAGAAGGACCAAAACCAATTTGTGTGTTACTAGTAATTGACATCTAGAGCTGGAGCCTGTTGATTACCTCCAATTTGTTGAACAGTCCAGTTGAAAAACTAAAGAACTCGTAACTAGCAGGAAACGTTACATAGAATTAAATGGTCTGCTTTGTATTATTGCTTTATGCTAACAACTTTTTCCCACTCTCTACAAAGGACTTTTTTTTGGTCTTTTTCCTAATCTTTGATTCCTCCTGCGCACCAGGATATGAAAATACATATATGCTTAAACATGTATAGGTAAGCATAGGTGAATATTCATGTAGGTATTTCAATACATATACCTACTTGAATAATACATATATGGAGCATAAGGAATACGTGTGTGTACAAATATATGTGTGTGTGTGTATGGAATAGATATATATGTACGGCGAAAAGGATAATTTAATTTTGGTCAAAAAAGCTGCCCCTGCTTCCTGGAAAAAAAAGTTGTCTGGAAGAAAATGGCTTTATAACTCTCAGGTTCATCTACAGAAACCATTTAAAAGTAGAGGTGAAGCAGCACACTCTGAAAAAGCATCATCTACTGTTACACAGTTTTCACTTGCCATTGGTTTGGCCAGAAAACATTTTCATGAGCATCCTCGTTCCTATTTCTGGAGCCTGCTCTGTCTTGGCTTTACCACCATTACAGATAGCATCAATGGAATATAAAATAATTGTATATGGACATAAAAGTGCTGAACCAAGGCAGTGTGTAAATACAGAAAACAGATATTTGAATGAAACTGAAGACTGTATCTTGAAAGTTTGGAATATCTACTTGATATCCCTAACTCCTGCAGTGTCTCAACACCTTCCGATGTTCCACAGAGACTTTAGTGTAAGCAACATTGAAACTTTTTTCTTCCTCTGACTTCTGCAGTGACTGTTCTCTCCTTGGCTTTAGTAGTTCAGCTGTAAATGTACCTTTTGGAAGCAATGGAGGAGGTAGAACTGAAGAAGGAGGGAGGGGCGGGAGGAAAAGTGTTTTCAAGATTTATTTTACTTCTTATTACCCTGCTCTGATTTTGTTAGTAATAAATTCAATTAATGTCCCCAAGTCTGTTCTGCCTGTGACAGTATTTGGGGAATCATCTCTTCTGGTCCTTAACTCTTGAACATTTTGTTATATATTCTCTCCCCTGTTCACTTGTGGAGAAATGATAGAGCAGCTTTGGTGGGTGCCTGGCATCCAGCCAGGGTCAACCCACTACACTGTGGCAGGGAAGGATCAAATAAAGGGACTTTTAAACACAACAGATGTATGCAAGTGCAAGGGACCTGATGGGATGTATTCGTGTGCTGAGGGAGGAGGTTGATGTCCAGGCCAGGCCATTATCTTTGAATGCTTGTTGTGACTAGAAGAAGATCCTGAGTGCTAGAGCAATTTCCCAGACCAGGTCTTGATCTTACAGATCTCTTCTTAAGCTGGTAGCAAAAATCATAGAATCATTAATGTTGGTAAAGACCTGTGTCTTGGTTTGAAAGACAGGTGTCTGCTAAGGAAGGCAGGAGCCTCCCTTGGAATGGAAAATGTGAACCCCTTCCCTCTGAATTATTATAATTTTGACATTTAGGGGGTCTCAGGCAAAGATATGAGGATAGGCATGATAGTTCTTTACTAGTATGTATAACAAGGTGAACAAACAACAACTTTGACATTAACAACAGAACAGAACCAGGAACCCAGTACCAGCCGTCTCGGTCGCAGGCGCTTTCCCCTTTGGCGCAGTTCCGGTCACAGCCGGCAGGGGCGCTGGTGGCGGCGCAGTTCCGGTCACAGCCGGCAGGGGCGCTGGTGGCGGCGCAGTTCCGGTCACAGCCGGCAGGGGCGCTGGTGGCGGCGCAGTTCCGGTCACAGCCGGCAGGGGCGCTGGTGGCGGCGCAGTTCCGGTCACAGCCGGCAGGGGCGCTGGTGGCTCCCGGTGCGCAGGGCAGGTGCGATGGTTCCCCCGCGGCTGCAGGGGGCGCTGTGGGGCGAGCTCAGGGAGCGCGCGGTGATGGCGGCGTGACCGGGACGGGATGGGATGGGACGGGACGGGAGAGAGGCTCACCTCACAAACCCCCAGGGACAGCCGGGCCCGGGGCCCCAGTGGGACTCTCGGAAGTGGCAAGCCCACGGCAGAAGAAGCAGGACTGGGCTGGACTATGGCAGTGACAGCGAATTCCCTTCCCCAAGCAGCAGCTCTGACCAACCTCCTCTGAAGCCTGAGAGAGAGGGCTAGGGGCTGCCCCCAATCCTGTTTTCCCAGTCCTGAATCTCGAGGTATCTCTCCCCTACACGGGAAACCTCAGGTGAAGAGAAAGTAGCCATCTGCACCCCTCCCCTGAGCTGATAACTTCTTTTGTCTCTGTTAAGTATCCAGTTATTATTGTCTCTTAGTAACACGTAGGGGGAAAATTCCTTCAGAGGGAAAAAAAACCATCCTAAAACAAAAGGAGAACTCCTAAAACCCCAACAACCTCCAAGATCAAGTCCAACCTATCACCAAATACCACTATGCCAACTAAATCATATTGTGACGTGTCATGTCCACTCATTTTCTGTATGCTTCCTGGGATTGACTCCATGAGGGGAGTGTTTTCCAAAGCCTAATCACTCTTTCAGTGAAAAATTTTTCCAAATATCCAACTTGAACCTCCCCCTACACATCTTGAGGCCATTTCCACCTGTCCTATTGCTAGTTGCCTGGGAGAAGACAAGACCCCCACCTCTCCACCACCTCCTTTCAGGGAGTTGTGGAGAGCAATAAAGTCTTCATTGAACCTTCTTTTCTTCAGACTGTGAGGCGTAATCACTTTGAATATTAAAAATATCTACTTTTTTTTTTTTTTGGTGAAGAAAGCGGTTTAGAAAAACCTGAATTATTGTCTTATATTATATTTTAACTAGCATGCGAATAGGTAGTAATGTTGTAACAGAATAGGTAATCTTAAAGGGTAGAGTTGAGATTGTATTTATAACCTTCATATTAACGTTACCTGAGCTTCTTAGATAAGCTTGTGTCCTCAAGATTCCAGCTCTAGCGCTTTGCATGTAGAAGAAAAAAAACTATTAATTTTTATTTGTATTTCATTAAAGAAAAATCTATTCTCTCAGTGTGTGATATTTTATCATAAAAGAAATCAGTAAATACCATAACAGCAATCAGGGATATAATTATGTTTTTTCTCATTATATTTATTGCTTTATGCCATCTAGTGGTCTCTGGACTCGGTACCAGCTTTAGTAGCTGCAGAACTTTAAACACATTAACAGATGCTATTCTAATGTGACTTTTTCATGTTTTTGTGGCACATGATTGGATAATGGAAGATCTCATGATGATAAATCAGACAAGTTGCCTTGTTACACATTTTAAGATGGAAAGAATTAAATAAACTTAAATAACAAATGTTCAAAATGTTATTACTAATTTGAACGGATGCCAGGAATTTTTTTCAGTGTTGCATGTGTGTTTGTTCTTAGTTTTGCTGAAATTTTGACTATGAATAATGAGGCGCTGAAATAAGTAAGTTGACCAGAAAATGACTTACAATTAAATAACACTGTGTGGAGTGTTCAAGGATTATAATATACAAAAAGGTATAATTGCAGTTTTGGGATTTGACTGTCCTTAGGAAATATTGTTGCCCTGAAGGGTGAATTTATTTTTAACAAGAATGTTGCTTTTTGTTTTTTTAATGGAAGAAAAAAAAGAAGTACCTCTACTTTTCTGGATAAGAAGAATTTAAACAATTCAGAAATGCTTAATCTGTCATGTTGATAGTGAAATATGAGATTGTCCAAATGTGTCAGGATAGTAGCTTTTGAGATAGGCATACTGACCCTGCAATTTGTCCAGGATATCCATTCACACATTTATCCATTTAAGTGCTGAATTTTCTGTGGTAGGTCTGTACAGCAGTAAGTTACTGCTTCTAGAGGAAAGTGAAGTAGTTGCAGCAAATAGACTGAGACAAACTTGTCTGATGGCTAATTAATTCTGTCACAGAAATTTGGCAAGCACAGTTTATACTTTCCATGTACAATGCTTCCAATTGCCAATCTTCATAATGAATCTTGTATTGTGGATCTTTTTATCTTACATTGCTTTTTAACTTTTTTTGTTCAGGCAACTTGGTATCTCAAAACCTCAGCTGCAGAACTCGGGAAATAACATCGATGTGTTTTTGTTTTCAGTGAAGAAATGAAATTGATATTATTTGGGTCTAAAATTAGAATATACTTTATTAAGTGTGACCCTACATTTGCAAAAATATGGAAACTTGGGAAAAAACCTAACCTGACCTCAATGTTCATTATCGATAAAAGTAAAGATTTTTAAAACCATCTGTGACTTTAGGATTTGGATTGGCGATTTTGCATGTAATTCCAGCATGGTATTTCCAAATGTGGTTTTACATTCTGACAATTCATTCCAGTTTTAAATGGAGCCACTAGATTTTCTGGAGTTCTCCTGGAACTGAAGCTGTTAAACAAATTTTACTACTAATTCTGATTTTCAATCACAGCTCAAAAGGAAAAAGTTAATTGGTCCTTTATAAAATCCAATCTTCTCCCAGTGGTGATTAGCAAATTGAGGTGAGTTTTATGATTTTCTGTTTGGAAGCACCAAACCTCTGCTACATGTGCATCTTACACCTTACATAAAGTATAAGATATTAGCAAAGTGAAAAACCAAGCAAACCCAACACCCAAATTCTACTGGCTTTTACAGGAGGAATAGTAATGACTTGAAAGACAGATGTTCCAGCAAAAGGAATATACTTTTACACTGCTGTCAAGCTGTTGAACCATAGAAGCCAGGATTAACTAAAAAGGAAATCTACAGAGGCCTCTTCTGCTGAGTTGTATTACACTGTGGTAACAGACTGAGCTTTAATTTTAGTCTGTAGACATGGGCAACCTGAAACAGAATCATTGTCAAAAAAACCCACGTGCTTTGTTGCTGTACCTTTGCCTCTTTGTGTAGTAGAGGTTTTACATGAGAGACTAATGTTTCATTTTATTAAATATTTACCAACAATCTATTGGCCATATGTCATAGAGTTTGCATGGTGACAGGCTCTGTATTCGTCACCTTTTCAAGATGATTCTGTTAAATCCATGGTGTTATACAGGTTCACAAAGACCTTTCAGGAACCCAGGTTTTATTTGTGCTGTCTTTGCTGCTGGCATCAGTATCGCATCTGTGTTCTGTTGAAATGATCTTCAGGAATGAGTTTTTCATGACTTTTCTGTGGGACACCATGGAAGATGTCAGGATTTCTTTCTCAAGTACTGTTTATCTGGCAGTATTGTCTTCAAATATTTTCTAAGTGCAGAGACACTTTCCATATGGAAACATTATTAGTCAAAAGTTATAATAATACTTAAAAGGCTCTTTCCATGCTTTTTTTTTTTCCTTTTTTTGTTAGGATTATGCACTGATCTGGTTAATCTTATGTGTTGTTGCAGAGTAATTAACTAAAATGATGGAAATGATCACAGGTTAAGGTTTCAATAAGGTTTATGCTTTAAGCACAGGGGAGGGGAAAGTGCTCAATATATTTGTTAAAGCTTAGTATTTTTTTTCCTAACAGAAGTTAATTTAAAGACCCTCATGGTATGCTTCCAGTATTATTTTGAATGTTTTCTCATGCTGAACAATTTTTATGTAAGATGGTAAAATTATGATAATATTAATTTCATAAGAAGATATTAATAGCTTCTAATTTCTGTAATTACATAAGATATATTTACTATAGAAACATATGATATGTTTGCATATTGTAATGACAAAAACTGATTAGATCTCAAGGTAAAGGTGTGTGTTATCCTAATTAAGACTTCCAAAACATGAATTATGAACAGCAAGAAACAGATAATTGAGTGAAATGCAAGAGAATGTCTTTGATTACTAGAAGGAAAAGGGAAGATTTTGAGAAAAGCTCACTTTCCATGCGGTGCTTATTCAAAATAAGGTTCTCAAAATTGTTTTGGCTCTAATATCATGCACAGCATTGCACTCCAGTAGGCATAGGGTTGTGCCACCTCCAGCCTCAAGGGATGCCACCTAGGGGGATACAAAGATCCCTGCTAGGAAAGGCATCCCCTAGCTCCAGTCCCACCAGCACAAGTTCCTCTGTCTCCATCACACCGTCAGTGTAGTCACAGACGTATGAATAGAAGTAGCTGGAAGTGATAACATGGGGTTAAAATGTTCCTAAAATCATGGTAGCTAAAATGAGCCTTGGAAACGGGAGTGGGCATTGTCTTTACTAGAACCCTGCGAACCTACACCAGCGTACCCACCTGCATAGTAGATGATGTTAAATGAGATAATTACTTAGTAAGTATCAAGCATTGTCTTTACTAGAACAATATCAAGTTAATAATCAACATATGATTATGTAAAGAAAGAGTATAAAATGTGTTCCTCTCGAATCCATGTTGGAGTCAGATTTGGGTTTGTCTGTACTCCTGATACTCAGAGCTCTTCAATAAAAGCACCTGCATATAATCATCCAGTGATTGTGTTTCTACCCTAACAGAAGTTTGAGTGGCCTACTAGACAGTGGTAATTCTCAGTGTTTTCACATCCATATGCCTGACTCCTAAAAGATTATTTAAAGGTAAAAAGTGCCTCATGTCCCACTCTCAATCTGTATTGCAGGTGGTAGTTGCATGGCAAGTCAGGCTGACACGGGTACTCTCATTTCCATTTCTTCAATACCTTGGTCAAAGCTGCTGAGACATCGCAGAGGACTCACTGGTCTGGGTCAAACAGAGGGGGGCAGAAATTGTACTGTGACTCACAGATAGAGCTGCCCAGACACTTGACCTCTTCTTGTGGCTAAACACAAGGAAATAAATCAACTCTATAGTTTTATTAATGCTCTGCAAGGCATACTGGATACAAAGACCTCTATAGAATGCAGTGAAATTAGTGAGATGATAATTTGGGGGGTAAGCAGTAGTTATTTTTATATTCTTCTCTCTCCTTTTTTTTTTTTTCTTTTTTTTTTTTTTTTTCTCCTTTTTTTTGTGGATGCAGAGGAAATATTTGGCAGGTAATGTGTTGTTCAACAATGCAGCCATAATCTCCAATCCAGCTAGAGAAGAAAGCACAGTGGCTGCAAGCTCTTTTTCCTTTTTATTGTGAGCATCTGTAGAGCTCATGAACATTGAGGAAATACAAAAATAAACTGATAGCCACTGGATGACTGAGACATGATTAACAAAACAGGTAAAGGTATTACTGTTACTCAGATCCTTGACCAGCTCCACAAATTTGGTTTTGCTATGTTGCATGCTAGGAGCACTTGAAAAAGCACATAATAAAAGAGTATAACTGAATTTCTTCCTTGTTTGTTGTGCTAGATTGCATGGAAACCTTCTTGTCAACTAGATTTCTCCTATGTTCCAGAGGGAAATGTTGTACCAGGACCAGTTTGTAAGATGATGCTCAAAATTAAGTCCTGAAAAATGGTGTCTTATTTGAATTTTTATTTTAAAAACCCCACTTAAAACCAGAAGGAAGGCTAAATGCAAGGCAAATTAATTGAAAAAATTAGATTGTGACAGGACAATTGACTGCATTTTGACTTCCCTATTATTAGCAACTCAGTGTGAGTCACTACATAACATTTTTTTCTAGAAAGTATTATTTACCATCATCATAGACAGAGTGGTAGTAAAACTCAAAAGATGTATTCTTAAATGTAATTTTGAAAAGCATGTTTTGATATTGTTTTCACAGACAAGGTAGGTAATATGTAAAGAAAATGAGAAACATTTAAGACCATTCTGGGTAGTGAGTCAGTCTCTATTATAGTTGAATATTACCACCCTCTACAAAATTTGCTGTGATTCTAGTTATAAAGCAGATTTGTGGCAACCCTTTTGTGGAGGTGTTAATAGGGGATGATATACTTTACAAAGACAGTGGATGAGTATTCTCACCTTAGGAATAGCATCTCTCTCCTCACAGTCTGAACAATGCAGGTTTTTTACCAAAGTATGAAAAGTGGATTTTCTTCATGTTCCTAATTAGGCATAGGAAGTCATATGCAGATAAAGCTGTCTTTACATTTTTCTTTTACAATTTACTGTCTATTAACTGGCACATAAAGACTGACACTTAGCTGACCGGTTCTAAACCATGAAGAGCAAAGTGCAACATTTAAATTCAACTATCCATCTCTAATTAAGAAAAGCAAAAATGATATAGTTACATATCATTACTATATCTCAATTTCCTAAAAATTTACTAGCTGGAAAAAGTAATTGTGTCAGTTAAAATATTGACTTTAGCTTGGGAACTCTGGAATACACCTTATTTCTCCCTTTTTTAAAATTACAGAGTTATGCCATGTGAGGACCTGCCTTGTGAACGAATCTTGTGATGGAACTAGATGCTACAGTCTTCTCTGGTGCTCAGGTGAGATAAATGTTGCTATGCCTAGCTTAGAAAAACTGTCATGGAACACACTGAATGTGGTTTTGGAAAAAAAGAAATCCTCCTCAGGATTTCATGTCCAAACCTCTGAAAGAGAAGAAAAATGCAACACCTGGAAAATGCTCCTTTTTCACGTTATATGTAGGGGGGAAAATTGCTGATCTACAAGTAGGTGAAAGAGATCAGAGAAAAAACCTGGTTACCTACTGAAAAACCTGAAAAACATTCTTTAAAGGAAATTTAAAATGTATTTTTTATAAAAAAGGGAAAAACTCTCAAAGAAGTTAACTTTTTTTGCAAACTTTATTTTCTGAATGAAGGCCATTTTAAGATCAATAATAAACCAGAAAAAATGTCTACCAACCAAGCTTCCTTGCAGTAGCTGCCATGACTTAAATGCCATCTTTTCTATAACCGGAGAAAACACATTTATAAATTCTGTTTGCTTGCCAAGCTTCTTTTCTATATGGCTGAAGCCATTTTTTTTTTAGTATTCTGAGCTGTTCATGAATCCCCAGAGGTTTTTGTTTCTTAGCGGCTTGATCTCTAGATATAGCTGATGAATAGTGCCATAGGTAATTGGGAGCATTCTCAACCGCCTGTTTCTTTCAGGCCTGTGACCAGGAGTCCGAGGAGTGGGGTAGCAGAGCTGTGGTCCCAGCTGGCAGAGACCCAGGTGTTTGGTGTTAGGAGATGCCCCTGGGAAAGATGAAAGATATGAGCAGTGCGAGGAGGGGCGAGGTGGGGGCTCAGCAGGGGACTGCAGACCAGTCTGCGGCAGCTCCGAAGAGGGGAGGAGGAAGAAGTAATTCAAGACAGTACTTAAAGCAGGATCTTTGTAAAGCCCTCGAGCAACAGGGAGTTTATGGCTGAGACAGTTGAAAGTGAGGCAGTATTTATTTTAAGAGGTTTGAATATAAATAAACTGCTTCAAAAATTCAAAATGTACCTGAAGGTCTATCTGAAGCCGAGAAGGAGTGCCCTGGCTTGGTGCTTGTGGTGCTTATCTGCACCATAAACAAAGTATTAGAACAATCTGTCTTCCCCTGGTTCATTCATTTCTGATGCCCACAGCAGTCAATGAAGGACAGAAAAGTCTTGTGCATGCCAGGTGCACAATTCAATAACCATCCTCCCACAAAGGCAGTTCAACCCTTTCTTTGTTGCCAAGGCTCAGGGAATAGAACGTACGATGAAGTACAATAGCTTTCTTCGTAAATTGTATGTTTCTATCTCTTTCAGCGTATGAGGGTATAGTATAACATTTCGGTAGCTGTGAGAGTGAGCAGCTTTTTCCAAACATGTAAAAGCTATTCCAAATCAATTCCTAAGTGTTAGAGTGATTCAACCTTCACCTTCTCTGCCAGTGTACGAAGCGTCAGCAGCCATGTATGCTTTGAGTTCTTGCCAAGTGCACTTACGATTCAGGAGAAAATAGCAAGGAAAAATGGCTTCATGGCTGCTGCATATTAAAAAGACCTTGAGAATTTTGTATGGAAAAGATTAAGTTGTCTGCAGTGTACAGAAAAAAACTGAGTTAACCAAGCTACTAGAAAAGGTGGCTGTTTAAACCTGTCATGTGCTCCAGCCTCACATTGTCTGAAGAGCTGTGTTTGCAAGGAAGTACAATAGTTCAGCAATGTAAACAATTGGTATTTGGAATACTTTTGTTGTCCTATGAAGAAAAACATAGCTGAGTAAGAGTACTTCTAGCATTTGTTATGTGCCATTCTTCCAAAACTCTATTTTTTTCCTAAAGATTATGTGAGAGAACTCTGACGTATAACGGGATAACTTAAAATGACAAAAGATGAACTTTCAGAAAAATGGAAAATGTTGCATATGTCTTCTGTCTGTGGCAGGACCTGAGGGAATGGCCTGTGTCAGGGGAGGTTTAGGTTGAATATTAGGAAAAAAATGTTCACCCAGAGGGTGGCTGGGCACTGGAACAGGCTCCCCAGGGAAGCTTGGAAGCACCAAGCCTGGCAAAAGTGTTTGAACAGTGCTCCCAGGCACACGGTGTGACTCTTGGGGATGGTCTTGTGCAGGGCCAGGAGTTGAACTCAATAATGCTTGTGGGTCCTTTCCAACTCAGAATAGTCTGTGATTCTGTGGTTAATATGATTCAGTTTGTTTCAGTTTCCAAAAATAGCAGGCAACTTAAAATCAATTATTATTATTTCTGCCCTTTGCAGAATTCTGTAGAAACAGTTTTCACAACATGCAACAGGAAAGCCTTGCCATGCTCTCCCTGGTGATTTAGAATGCTAATGTACAAATGGTTTGCCTTTGTTTTGAGAGAATTTTGAGTTAAGCCTTGAGCTAGAGGGTGAACCAGCATTTGTTCCTTCTCCAAACAGTGGAAGTTTTGCATTATTTGACGTATTTTGAGACACTATCTACATATATGGAAGAAAAAGGTTCATTTAAGTAGACTCCTACTCTAAAGCCAGATTTTTTGGTTTTGTGGTCTAAAAGATAAATCATCAAAGCAAAGAATTATATTGGAGTTTACCTCTAAATTTTATTATTAGATTTTAAGATAGTGTGTTAATGTGAAGCTTTCAGTTCAGATATCAGAGAAGCTGAAATGAGTGAAATCTAAACGTAGTCTAAAGTCCTTTTAAGGTTGTTGAGAGAAGTGTGAGTGGTAATTAATGTGTAATTTTCCTCTTACAGATATGGGAACTGTCATTATTCATTTAAAGAGAGGAATAAAAAACCCAACTCAAAATTATAAGCCAGAAAGCTATCTAGGGCAAAATTATTTTCCTGAAAAAATGTCCTGCTGTGATAATTGTAACCTCTTGAGAATGGGCCTTTATAAAAGATTTGTTGACAGATCTTTTGCAGTTGGGTACTTCAGTTCTTCATTTTGTTCTATTCCTAGACATGAAAAGTATCTGTTTCAAGAACTTAATTCACAAATTGTCTGCTTTGACATGCTAAAGTCTAGCAAAATATGCTAACACAAAAGAACCTTTATTTATAGAATCAGATAAAGAATGTTAATAATAGAGTTGCTTCGAATCCTTTATTAAAAGCAAATCCAAAGCTATAAATTCCTTTTTCCAAAACCATTTGTTTTTCGGTTTGTGGTGCTTTCCTATGGAGAGGAAGTTTATGTATGTTTTTAGAGCTATGTATGTGTATAAATGCATATTTGGAAAACTTTGTAGAAAGTATTTTTCACTTAAAAATGATAAATATTTTAATGATCGTTCTATGCATTGTGAACAATACTTTGAAGAAAATTGTATCTTGGCAGTGCGAATGAAAGTTCTTACGCAGAGAATTTATATGAATTAACCATAATAAGGGGACAGAAACTATTGTTTTAATTTTGCACGTGGTTCTTTCTGTTACTGTGTTGCAAAGGATTTTAGTTGCCTGCAAGTCCCAATGTTGATCTACAGCATACACGTGTTTTTCATGAAGCATCATTGATTTTTTGTGCCTGGCTGAAATCTCCAGTGAAAGACAGAAACTGGGAAATTACTCTGTCTGCACGCAATGGTAGTTTACTGCAAAGGAACAACAGCAAAAATGGAGATAAGTAACTAGATTACACTTTTGATGGTGAATAGGCTTGTTTTGGTGTGATTTTAGAAAACTATGTTGTAGTTGAGGGTATGGTGTACATTTTCTCTAAGTAATGTTGAGCTGCTGGAGAAGTGATTTTCTAGCAAAGCTGCAATTTAGTTTAGTAGTAGTTCACCACTAGAAAGGGAAAAAAAAACGAAGAAAACCCCCTGAGATTTCTTAAAAAGGGTATTTAAAATGAAATCTCTGCTATAACAATCATTGCACTTCATCAGAGGGTAAGAAATTGTGCCTTGCGATAGAAAGGGTTAGTTGAGGTTCTACTTCACTGAGGTTTGAAGCAGGTTTCTGAGGCTGATTTTTCTTTTTCGTTGTAGTGTGGGAGAATTCTGGAGATCCTTTCTAAATTTTGGCCTTCAGCCAAACATGCTTCCACATTGAAACAGAGATTTAGTAGCTCAAATTCATGAAGTTGACTCCATATTTTTCTCTTTGGGATTTGTTTATTACACAGCGGATTTTCTTAATTTTGTACTTGGCATTTGTGTAATAGGACTTGTAAATGTTTCCTATAACTCTGTACATTAGAAATGGTCTCTAGATCGTGACTATGTCATATTATTGAGGGACAATATGCCAATTAATTCTAAACTCACATAAAACTGCAGGAAAATGGAGATTTTGCTTGGGAGGTATGGCTGGTAAGAGATCAACTTGAAGGTGCGTGGGCATGGAGCTGCTTTTTGGTGTGGGGTGGAAAAGGCAGAGAACAGATGCAAGCTTGGTCCTGGATGCCGTGGAGAGAGTTTTCCTTGTGTTGCCGAAGTGTAGGTGGCACAAAAGGACCAAAGAGAAATAAGTCCAGGCTCTCCTTTGCAAGAAAATAGTGTACTGTATGCGTTATCTACAACTTTTGAAGTCATGCCACTCTTTAGGAAATAATTCATTATTTGAGGTCCCAAAAACATCAGACCAAGACTGGGCATAACTGTAGCTACTGAGTGAATTTTGTGTACGGCTCTATAGACTTGGTCTTTTTATGTGTGTCTGTATATATATGTGTGTATGTATATATATAAAAAACATATCTGGGAAATTTCTCATTTTTCAAACTTAACGATTCTTTCTCTTAATATTTTGCTTCTTGAACATTTAGTGGTTTGGGTTTTTTCTTTGTAGAGTTGATGCTTCATCTTTCTTAAAGCTTAAAAGGCTAAGCCTAGCTGTTGGATATTAGTTCATACCTTTTCTTTTCTAAAAGAAATAGCTTTTTTTAATGTTGGAAGCTTAAAATTCCGAAGTGAAGGCTTCTGGTACAGATTCGTTCTTGCAAATAGGTGAAAAATAAATTTAAAAATCATATTCTTTTAATTTTGAATTTACAAAATGCTGAAACGTATTTTTTTTAACCAACTTTAGTCATCTCAGTAGCAGTGAATAATATTTAAGTTTACATGAACTCCTAAACAATAAGAATCATTACATGAAATGCTGTATATAGTAGCTGCCTGTGAACTCCATGAACAGAACAGTTATCACATAAGGTACAAAAGGTAATTAGAATATACCAAGTGCTCTTTAAGGTCACCACAAAACTCACAATACTTCATGTGCAATCCCTTATTTCAGTAGCAATTTAATTGGTAATTTTTTTATTCAGGCTCATTTTTATTGGGTGGAGCTTAAACCTATAGTTTCATGCCTGGCATTTAGTTAGGCACACTCTGACAGAAAATTAGATTCTTAATTAGAGGTGAAGATATAAAAAATACTTTGGTTGTCCAAAGCACCCAGTAAGGGGGCTGAGGCAGGCTAGCTGCACTGGATAAAGGCACATTTTATCCTCTAGCCAGGAGTTTCCAATATCTTGTAATTCAAAACATCTGAAAAATAGGAAGTTCAACACTGCGTATTTGTCATTTTCTATATATGAATTGTGGTTACAGGTAGGTTCTGTAATATTAATTAAAATTTTAAATGGTGTTGAGTAACTGTTGACTGTGAAGAAAGGTGTTATTTGTGGCAGCAGTGAAAATTTAACAGTTAATGAAGAAAGAAGGATCTCATAGGATCATAGGATCCAAACCCAGCATAGGATCCTTACCTTCCTATAGCACTTGGAACTAGTCATGAAAGAGGACAAGTATCAGGTAGGTATTCATGACCAATGAATATAAATTCTTGGTCATTTAATCAGTGAAGTACTAATAGGTTCTGTATATCTCAATATTTCAATGTAGAAAAATGTCTTCTTTAAAGTATACCAGTTTGAATGAAATGAAATAAACAGCCTTCAATACCTAAGCATAAGAAAAGCATGGGTATCTCCATTTGAGTAGCTCCTAAGCAATGACAATCATTATAGTCTAAATACTTAATAAAATTGTATCATTACCTACACAATCATTAGGGAGAAAATACCACGGGCTGTTGGAGCTTCTTTAGTCCATTTTGAAGAAAATTAATTGCTTGCCAGTAGTTTTTAGAAAATTGTAAATTTTATTTACCAATTTAAGATTTTTCCACTTTAATTATGTTTCAAAAAGTTCCACATCTTAAAATATTATTTCTCCCTGAGCACTGGGAGCTTTTGGAATAAATTTTTTGGCTCACTGTGTTGTTTAGTTTGCCATAGTCAAGTGTTCTTCAGTGTCTCGAGCCTCAGCACTTCAAGAGTTTTTGTCACCTTTTCACAGCAGTTCATGCAATTCTTATGGTTAGTCAGCATAACACAAGGCGATATGAACTATGATGCTGAGTTCCTGGAAAAAATATGACCAAGTTTCCAAAGAATGTAATTTATAAAAAAGAAAACTTCTAGCCTGTTAGCAATGAGTAAGCAGCAAGCCTGTAGTTGAAGAGCTAAGGTTAGGGACAGAATTTTTTTATTTTCTGTATGTCAATCAGGTCACTGCTTTTCTTTGTACTTCAACTTCTTGGAGTGTCCTTAATTAAATTTATATAGAAAGAGCTGTAAATGGAGAGTTTGTGTTCTTAAGATCTATGTTTCTAAAGGCAGAGCATTTTTTAAAGGCAGGTAATTTAGCTATCCTAATCACTGGAAGATTGCATCGTTTTAAAGAGTGTTCCCTTCCCTCGTATTATGGTTTTAATGATGAATTTAGTGAGATGTCCATTCTTTGTAGTCTGGCAGTTGATGTAGTTAAAAGCAAAATAGTTGATGTCCTGAAAGAGCTAAATATGCAGTCTGACTGAGCAGAAGGAATTGAATAAGTGTAGAAAGGCAATAGAGAAGCTGCTGAGAGCTTAATAGATGTCATCAATCAGAGAAGCAAGCACTGTGCAACAGGCATGGCGCGGGGCTTGTGATCTGTCTGTGCTGAAAGAGGCATCGAGAGCTGGATGCACTACACTAACATATTTGCCGCTTCAGGCAAAGACATAATCACCCTGGCCTTTTCCAAGTGTCTTTTCCGAGGAAACTCCAAGATACTATTGTTACTACCATATTAATATTGTCTTAGGATAAACTTGCTTGTTTCAAAATGGATTAAAGAGGCATGAAATGGTGTTCACCCCTAGAGACACATAAATGCGTGCTTTCAAATTCAGCTCTACCTGCTTCATGCCTGTTTCTAGTAGTGTCAGCATGTTTATAGCTTCTATATCAGAAGTTCCTCAATGTCTTTCATTTCTGAAAATGATGGAAGATCAGTTTCTAAAGGCTTTATATTTTTATGCTCTTTAACAATTTTCATATATCCCACTAAAAATGAAATGTAATGAAATGAACTGGGGAGGGAAAACAAAAATAAAAATTTAAGTACTTGAGCTACTTTAATGTAGCAAAAATCTGTTAAGAACACCCTACTTTCCTTTTATGACAAAAAAAAATAGAAGCTGCACTGTGTCATAGTTCTAGCAAAAGTGCAGATTAATGTGAAAAATGTTAAACTGGAAATGTTAAAATGTTAAACTGAAAAAAATTATAATGAAACCTATTGTTTTATTGATTATGACAATTTCATAGTTATCAAAATGGCATCATGAATTTTGTCAAGTGCAAATTTTCAAATGGAATTTACCTGGTAAGGAATAATTCTAGCATGTTCTAGTATATTGCTTGAAACATGCATAGTTATGGATAAATTGGAATTTTTGTTCTTGTTGGGAAGAGATTGTGAAGTCTTGAGGTCTTAAGGTCTTAAATATGTTTAATGCTGTTTTCATACTATACTATAGTGATATATAATATCACTAGTACATTTGGGTTGAGACACCATAGACCCACTAGGAGCTTTCCCAGTTTGTTGTTATTGGGCTAGGCCATATAAACATACATTCTACTTAGAAATGGAAAGATCTGTGCTTTAGAATGGGAATGGGAATGTTGTAGAATGGGAAGTTTCACTTACTTGATCCAACTCTAATTTACTCTTTCTCTTGTATTGCTAATATTTTGGTTGTTGCACCAACTTTGCAGCTTTATCAAAAGTAGTATTGAAACAGTCGTATCACGTTCATTTTTTTTTGCTCAGTTTTAATGATTTTTATCAATACCTTGCCAGAGTGGTGTAACTGACCAATAAATGCCTAAAACGAAAGAAGGCTCAGGGGAGATGGGCAAGGGTGGTGTGAAGCTCAGAAACTCAAAATGGGGGGTGTGACTGATCATAGCTGTTGCAAAGAAGATGACATATCTCACCACAAAGACGACCAGAGACTGGCCTTTGGTTTAGATGAACCAAACAGTGCTAAACAGCTGAGTGGATCAATCGGTAGTGTAAATACTGCTCCCATTAAAAGTTCATTAAAAGAGCGTAAATGTCTCTCTGAGACAGTCAGGCCAGCACAGAAAAAGTGACTATGTGGCTCATCCCAAAATAACGTTCAAAACCTAGGCAAGAAGCCACAAGCATTTTGAAGAGAGCAATGACCTTAAGCTGGATTTAACCCATGTATTCCTTCTTGGTGACTGGGGATACCCAGTGATGTGATGGCGAGCACATTGTACTGGGAATCAGACTGGTAACATGATTGAACCAGAGATTTCAATTCCTGTATTTTGCAGAGTGTAACTTCCATCTCTTTTGTTATTTCAATATATTTTATATCACTCTGCTGAAACAGAAATTCCGTGTAGCACTAGCTTTCCTCAAATGAGCAAATTTTATATTAAAGTATAGGTTATGTAAATATAACCTTTTTGTGTGAAATATCTAAAGGAGTACTGTTGGCAGCACAAATCCAAAATATAGCCCCATATCTGCTACTAAGAAAAAAATTAACTCTATCCCACCCTAAAGAAGCACACCTGGTCAAGACAGTATTGGACTCTGACAAATCAGCAATTTGTGTAGTGTTTAAAAGTTGTGGTCTGACTTGTGAAATGTATAATGCAAATGATGAGATTTATGGTTAGATGCTATTGTGAATAAAACCTTGGGATATTGCCAAGACAGCTATGTGGTAAACAGGGTAGTCTTTTCAAACAATTTCCTGACAAATTAGAGTTTTTGAAAACTGTACATTTTCAATCTGAGGGCTTCATACTGGAGTTCAATAGGATGTAAAACCAGGTTTCAGAAGTTGCTAACTCAGAGTTTCTGGTGACCTTGTGACTTGATATAGCCAAAATTTACTTGAAACTGAGCTGATGTTTTCTCTATCAAAAGTTGTATAGTAGATGCTTAAATAATTTTGACTTTTGAGTTTATTCCAGTTGAAAACAGAGATTTTTTTCATTTAAAGAGAGATTTCAACATAGTGTTTTGCACTTTCTTATTTAAATGTTCTGTTGCCATGCAGGTGTATTTCTACCCTGACATGTGGAAAGTGGCCTGGTTTACTTATCTACAAAAAAGTTTACTAAGAATAAAGTTGGCTTCTGGCTAGATAAAAATAAAATTATCTTATAAAAGAAGGAGAAGAACACTGGGCCAGGATGCTAAAAATCGTGTTGCAGCATTTAATTCTGCTTCATTCAAGAGCTTTGGGAATGTACATTCAATATTGGATGTTCTAGGCCCATGCTCACTTATGCTGTGCTTGTTGAGGCAGTCTAGCTACAGAAGATAGGTACTCCTTACTCTAAGTTTTAGGAAGTGCCATTTGTTCATAATCTTAACCTTGTGGGAAAGGTTCTCCTCCTCCAAATTTCATAAACTTTTTGCAATGGACTTTATGTGCACCTGTTGGAGCAAGTCCAAGAGCAGGCCACAAAGATACTCAGGTTGTTTGGACACATCTCCTATGAAGACAACTTGAGAGGGCTTTTCCATCGTGGAAAAGAGAAGTCTCTGAGGGTACCTTGCAGCACCTTTCAGTAGCCAAAGAGGCTACAAGAGAGCTGCAGGGAGTTACTTTACAAGGACATGTGGTGACAAAACTAAAGGAAATGTCTTAAACTGAAAAGACAGTAAACTTAGATTGGCTGTTAGGAAGAAATTCTTTACTGTGAGGGTGGTGAGACACTGGAACAGCTTGCCCAGAGAATCTGTGGGTGCCCCATTCCTGGAAGTGTTCAAAACCAGGCTGCATGGGGCTCTGAGCAGCCTGTTCTAATGGAAGGTGTCCCTGCCCATGGCAGGGGGTTGAAATGAGGTGGTTTTTAATGCTCCTTTCAACTTAAACCCTTCTATGATTCATCAGGCAAGAATTCAGGATAACATCAAACAATTAAAAACCTTTCAGTTCTTTGTCAATTGAAATATTTGTAATAAACAATTTTTATTTCTTGCATATATATTTCTTCTGTCTTTCATGGATTTTGGAGAGAGCAGAAGAATTACAGCAATCATTGTTATTTGCAAAGTTTACTTTGTTCTTCACTTCAACGTAATCTACTGGTAGTGGATGCCATGAAATAATATTTTTAAGAGTTTAATGACAGGTAAAGACAGTTAAAGGGTTAAAATACATTACCTTAAGTTTGTGTGTATTCTTATATTGAGAAATACGGCTTGCACTGAAAGGCTAAAAGGACCAATTAAGATTCATATCTTCTGTTTGGTTTAAAAGAAAATGTTTGTATCATCTTTTTAGCAGAGGGAATTGGAATTAAAAGTGAGAAATACTTATCTTTAAAAGGCCATTTTCTTCCCTGAAGTGCTCATAAAAGTGCAGCTGCAGCACCACAGTGTGTATTCTAGGGCATGAAAGCAGTCCCTTTTTGACCTTGAAAGAGCTCTTCCTGTGTGTGTTTTGGGAGACTACTTCCAGGGTGTCTTCTCATGGCTTCTCATCAGCCTGGTAACTGGAAAATATTTGTGTCCGAGTCGGCACGGCAGGACTGCAGTTCAAGTACCATCTGTAATCATACAGAAGCTATATGATCAGGAGTCATTTTAGGATCATGAAAAACCTGATTGGCAACGTTCCCTCATTTGAAAGAAGAGAGGGTTGAATCAGATCTACAGTATTTTGTGAGTAGAGAGAGACCATTTAGGGCACTGGTAGTCTGCAGTAATTTGTAGGCTGAAAGAGAGGAATTGTGCAAGTAAAAAATATGGTGACTAAAAGGAAGCTGGAAGTATATTACCGACCTCATTCTGCCTTTGTTGTCCAGATATTTTTACCTGACTAGCAGAAAAATTTTGTGGCAGTAGAAGACCTACAAAGGGAGTGTGTGTGTATATTCACCAGTGGAAAAATTAGGGTCTCTAGTAAACAAACTGAATGTACTTGTGAAGGGGACCTTTGGGAAGCTGTCGCCTGCTGCAAGAACTGACCTGAGGAAGAAGGAGGCAAACTACAGCCACAGTAAATAGAAGGAACAGGGAAGCTTGCAATTTAGAGTAAGATTTCTGTATTAATAAATTATGATTATAGGGTGACTTTATTGCTTGGCAGCAGACAGCCTACTTCTACTTCCTTTTGGAGGGGTAAAAGTTGGTCTTCTACTGGGTTCTGCAGTTTAGAGTTTGGTAATAATTTTAAGTCTGGGCATGAGTTTTCACTACTATTCTATTTTAGATTAAAAAAAGACTTACCAGCTTTTGTGCTGTTTTCTTAAATTGAATTGTAATGTCAATAGTCTGCAAAAAACCCACCCTAAAAGTAGCTGTTCGAAGCTTAAAGAAGTACATAATGCCTAGTTTGGCTCTCAGGGCAGTGGTCTGTTCTGCTCAACATAAAGACAGTAAAACTATGGTAGTTTTATTTTCAATTGGTATGAATAACAATATTAAAGCCAGACATTTAATTAAAAACTTGTCCTATTGCAATTTGACACACATGGTTACTCTCTGGATCTGTATATAATCTGTATATAATATAGAGAATTCTTTACGACAAAAAGCTAAGGCACTAAGGGAAATACACTTAAATTTAACAGGCAGAACTCTCTAGGACATTGATATTGTTAGATGAGAGAAGTGAAGCAAAAATAGTACTGGAAGAGCTGACGCACACAAATGCTGAGGTCAGAATGAAAACCTGTTTGTCTGAAGATGGCATAAAGCTGAAGGAACTGAGACTTTACCTCCAGCAGTTTTTTTGAAACTGTGGTCACCTTCTTATGTTGCAGTGGCTGTGTTGTTTTGGTTTTTTTTCATTTTCAGGTTGCTGTTTGTAGTGTTATATTGAGTAAAAAAAGAGTTCAGCCTTTACATACGCACATAATCCAGAGGAATTGTTCTAATGTACTTTCTTACATAATAGTTCTGTATTTATTCTCTCTGAAGAATGAACTGTTCTGTCTCAGACTAGAGATATATTCTGCTAGGGTTTTTTTAGGTAAATGCTTTATCTTGGGCGGTATGTTTTAAATTTATCTCCTTTCATCATAGCAACTTTGTTAATAGCGGACTTTTCTGGAAAGTAGTAACAATTTTCAGTGGTTGAGGAGAACCTTAGGCAGTATGATGTGGTAACTGAGATTCTTTTAACCAAACACACTTCTAATTGCAATACTGGGATGAAAATTTCCTTTTGAAGACTTTCTAACCTTTCCAAGACTAGCATTTTTAAGCTGTACTTTGGGCTGCTGTGGATGCATACCTATAGGGTTGCATGCATGCAGAGAAATACTGAGATACAGAATTTATAATTTGCTTAGACAGCACTTCTATTTAACATCTAGTATCTACTGATATAAACTATCCACAGATTGGCTCATACAGCTTGTTGCAGACTTTTAAAGAGGCAAGTCTTTTAGTTTACTTTTTATTACTTTCTTTTCATTAGCAATGTTTTCATATTTGGGGGGATCAGCGGTATGATGAAATGTCCTCAGTAACAATTAAAACCTCAGTAATGAGGTAATTAAGATGGTCATGTAGTACAGTCCTTTATTTAAGGTAAAAATTTAATACATTCATGAAGCTGGATTCTGCATTTGACCTTGGAAAGGTTTAATATCAATAGCTTAGAGGAATCAAGAGAGAGATCAGCAGTTATCAACAGGTTGCTTTTCTGACATCATTTGTTCAGACTTCCTAGGCCTTTTAAAATATAAAGACACTATTTTCCCTTAAAAAAAAAAGGCTATAAATCTGACTTTGTTTTATTGGGAATATTGTGAATGAGCATCTGGGATTCTATTAAACTCATAGGTACCCTCAGATCTGTCTCTTTCATTCCCCAAGTAATGGATTGCTTTCATTTAAGATTAGAAGTATTGCTACAAAGTGAAAACCTACTTTGATACCATCATGAAAAGGCACTTCTGTACCTAAAGAAAAGTTTATAAATAGATAGCAGTGACATTATGCAGTTGAGGAAACCTAATTCCATTAAAAAACATCAGGAAGAACTAGAGTAATGCTTAATATTTAATGAATATGATTTAAGTCCATTTTACAATGATGACACTTTTTAAAGGTCCTGTAATATTTATAAGAAAATTTTACCTCCCGTAATTCTAATGAATGAATTTTTTCTGACCCTTACTGAAAGTTACACCTGCAAACTAGTTTTTCAGCTTGCTACTAAAGGGTCTTTTTTTTTTTCCAAACCACAGTTCATTTACATAATTTTGGTAATGTTTTCAGGCTCTGTAGATTTGCCTGTTTTGTTTGGCAGAGTGTGTTTCTTGTCAGTAACCTATCAGCTAACACCTGACTACTTTAGGAAGGTTTAAAAGCCCTGCACATAGAATCATACGATAGTTTGAGTTGAAAATAACCTTAAAGGTCATCTAGTTCCAAACCCTCTGCCTCAGGCTAAGACACATTCCACTAGATCAGGTTTGTACAGAAACTACATTTTGCTAAAAAGAATACTATTTTAATTTTTTTCATCAGGAAATCAGGACTGCAACAAAACTATATAAAGAAGTCTTTAATTTTATTCTAAGTAACAACATTTTTCCACTTAAGCGGAGGCTTGACAGTAAGGACATTGTTCATCTCATTTCAACAAATTAATTTCCATTGAGGAGCTCTGCACTGGTCAAAGGTAGGAAGGTACTAGTATGAAGATCATGTGAATAAAATTTCAGGATAGATTTTGATTCAGTCCCCCATATTCTGTGAGTTCTGGGCTATGTTAAAGGTCCAGCATGAGTTGGAGGAGGCATGGATTGGGGTGGTAACTAACTCCTGCCACTTGCCTTTGCTTCCAGCTTACTTGCAGGTTATTGGTACTCCTTGAAAAGCCATAGTGGAGAAACAAAATGGCATTAATGATATGTGAATATGTGGTGCCCATTTATGTCTGTTCTCATCACATGGCATTTTGAGACACCTCAGCCTTCCTGATTTTTTCCAGGCTTGCCTCGCCTCTTAACAAGTTGATTGTGTGTGTGTATGCCAGCTTTCTCAGCTATGGGCTTATGGTCTTTATGGATGAAGTGAAAAAAAATCTACATTTTGAAGATAAATCTGGATTTTGCAGTATCTTACTGAATAAGCATTTCTGGTGACTGTTAGGGAGTGTTCGGAACATCCAATTCTCTCTGGACTATAGAAATACTTAAATCATGACTATGTGCCAGTGGCTTGCAACCATTAAAGGTTCAGATTCAGTGTCTACTTCTGAAAATGGGTAAGTATTTAAAAGGAGCGGTTATAATTTTATACTCATCATATTAATTTCAGAGGAGACTGGAGTTTTTGGCCACCATCATACTGAGACTGTTCATGCCTAGATCTCATGAGGCCAGAAGCATTCCAAGGCATTGCAATGATCAGACTGTACATTAGGTTGGTGCAGAGACAGACTTGGCCCCTGTAGCTGAATTGAGATTACTGCATAAAAATGAAGGGCAAAGGTGTGTGATGGAGTTCTGCACCAGAATTTGTGCTTCCAGTGCAGCTAATGTATGTTAACTGATAACTATTTGCATAAATGCAGTTACTGTCCGTCTTTTGATTATAGGAATCCAAGGTCACCCTTTTTGGAAGGATTGGAAGTATGGAATTCTTTCATCTGACCTTTAATGGATATCTGGAGTCAAGTGTTTTAGGAAAAGCCTCTTTACATTGGTGAAGACAATTAATTTTAAGGTTCATTCCATAAACTGTTTTTCTGCTGACTTCTAACCTCTGTACTGCCCTCAGAGCTGGACATTTAGCAACTTGTAAAAATTTAATGAGATTTTTAGGAAAAAGTAGTTTAGGCATTTTGAAGTCTAGAATTCATCTGATGAGGTTTCTTACTAAAATATTTCTAAAATTTTTGACTAAATTATAAAAATAGCTTTAATTTCTTCCACTTAAATATTACAGTGTAAAATGGGGTAGTTGCTTCTGGGTGCTAATTTGTTCTGAATATTGAACAGAATGGAAAATTGGTGTTAGGAAGGATAAGGGCAAGGCAATGGAAAACATTAGTCAAGAAGACAGGAATTATAAATTAAGTTGTGCAAAATGTTCACAAAATAGGAAACAACATCATTCTCTGGTAGGATATTGTTACAATCTTGAAACACAGCCCAGGTTTGCTTTTAATCAATAATCAGACAAATTCAGCACATCTTTTAAATTAAGGAAAACTGGTCAACAGTCACAAAAATACTAGTCACTGTGGTTTTGAATGTTAGACACTCTAAGGTTTTGTAAAGAAAAAAACAGGAAGCAAAGCAACTGAAGGATAAAGTTCAAGGGGTTTAAACAATGACAGATCAAAACAGAAGCAAATGTCTGCACAAACCCCCACAATATGAAACTGTTTTGTTTTTAATGGCTTCATTCCTAACAGATGTTTGAGATGAGCTGATCTTTTGCCAGGAATGTCATTATCACCTATTGCATTATCCAGCTAATACCAGGCATTAGTTGTCACTTTGTTTTGCATACTTTTCAAATTATATTTTAGATGCTGCAGTACCAAATTTCTGCAGTCTTTTTTTAATTTTTTTTCCCCCCCCATTCTGAGTGAGCACATAGAAATGATGTCAACAAGTAATTGGTGAGTTTGGAATGGAGATTTCTCATGGTCCTTTTAGATGATATTAAGCCCAAAGTTCTGTGGTAGCCTTAAAGTCCCAGGTTAAACATATCAAAAAGAAAAATTTAAATGTATAAAATGATAAATATTTTTGTCATTTTTCTTTAGGACAGGAAATAGGAAGGGGTTAAGTCTTATTTTCTTATAATTTCCAGCTCGTCAAGTATAGAAAATCTTCAAGAGTTGAACCCAGCAATACTGAATCCTTTTACTCATGTTTTTAGCTGTTGGAATAAAATGCAAGGTTGTATCAGGAGAGAAAATGAAAGTCTGTGGTAGGAACTGACTAAGAAAAGTCCTGAATAGTTGGTACCTGTTTTCTGATTGTGTTGAAAGTATTCTCTTTACATAAGAAGTAGCCTAAGTCTGGCAAAAGCATGCTCACATCCTACCCACCCCCAAAAACCCAGCAGCAAACAGACCAAACAAAACAGCAACAACAACAGCAAAACCAAACAGAAAATCCCCACAAAATTTCTTTTCGATTTTAAGGAAGTGTTTCATAAACTCTAGAATGATTCATGGTATGCTTTTTGAAATTTGAGATACAGTTTGCACAATGTCAGGAAAAGTTATTCTATAGATGCTAGAGATGAAGGATAAGTTCTTTGTTTTCTTTGACATTGACGTTTATTTATTTTGAAGAAAATGAGCAAATTGGTATAACACTCTTCTGCTACGTGCTCTAGGAATTTCCAGAGATGTTCAAAACCCAACCAAGACCTGGAACACACGCTGCTAAGCAGGGAGGTTGGACTAGAAGGTCCCAAGAGGTCCCTTCCAAATGAAATGATTCTGTGATTCTCAATTTAATTGATGATAGACTCTTAAGTTTCCTTTTAATAGGCTCTTAAGTTTGCTTTTATATTTTTTTATATTTTTTATGTGTGTCAGCACAAATAAAAAAAATACCTGAAATCATGACAAGGAAGTGTTAACAACATGTTAAGAGAAAGAAAAGCTAATAAGTCCTCATTAATGTGTTATGTTAGAAACAGAGGAGCATAAAAGATGAATTAGTTCCCTTCTCTTGATGTTAATGTATACCCAATGGGAGGAGGGAATGGAGTATTAAAATTGCTATACCAGTAAATTCTACTGGGTCTTGTGTTATAAATCTTCTTTTATAGATCTTCAGTACTGGTACCAATAATTCCTTCACAGGAACGCAATATATACTGAAAACATTAGTCATCATAACAGATCACATGAATACTTATGTTAAGTAACTGATCTCTAACACTAAAAGAATGTACAAGAAGATCTAGATTATTTGGCTACAGATCTTGAGAAATGAGTTTGATTTTTTGCTTCTGCTTTAAAACCCCAAAGTGTTCAGTTAGCTGAAAACTCTTCAATGAGAAAAAAAGTTTCTTCTACTTTTCTTTTTCCAGCTGGAACCAGGAAGAGCAAAAGATGCTGGACTCTTCTACTGAAGATCTGGATCTTCAGTTCCTGTGGGTAGCTAGTTCATCCAAAATGTGATTACTTTAAAGCAAGATGCCTGTCAGTCTTGAATTTCCCCACTTGGGCAGCTTATGAATTATGCATTTTGCATAGTACATTCAATTTTATTCTTAGTTCAGTACAGATCTGGAAATATAAGGGTTTCGGTATAAAGGGTTAGTAGGTACCTGGATTCGAAGATCCTTGAGATGTATTTGAGGGTAGTTCTACAGCTGAAACTGAAGAGCAACTATAGAATATGTTCAGAATCAACAGTAAGGAAGGAACAAAAAGCTCAAATAGTTGAGAGACCACTTAAGGGGGGAAAAGTGAGATTGAAATTACCCCAAACCTTTCACCTGTAAAACTAAAATCTTATCCCATGGTTTTATTAGGTATTTAAATTTGCATTAATTATTATGTCCTGCACATTTAAGCCAGAAACCTCTGCTAAGGTAGGACACTTCAGGTATTTCTACAGCTGTTGTATTTCAGCACTCTGGACAGGGATTGGGTTCCAGCCCCACGGATGTGCCCTGGGAAGACACAGAAGTAGCAGGTTCAGGCTCTCCGGTGTGTAAGAATAACTGCATTTGTCATGCAATGCTACTGATGGTTGCAGTCATTGTTTTCTGAACACAAAGGAGATAATTTCCGTAAGTCTTAGTAAGTTATATCAGCTTCTTCTCAGATCTGCTTACATCTTTGTGTACCTGCTGGTTAGGCTGTGCTAACTATCTGGTAGAAACATAGAATCATACAGTGTTTTGATTTGGAAGTGACCCACAAGGATCATGGAGTCCAACTCCTGGCCCTACACAGGACCATCCCCAAGAGTCACGCCATGTGCCTAAGAGTGTTGTCCAAACACTTCTTGAGCTTGCTTAGGCTTGGTGACCGCTTCCATGGGGAGCCTTTTCCAGTGCCCAACCACCCTCTGGGTGAAGAACCTTTCCTTGATCTCCACCTAAACCTCCCCTGACACAACTGCAGGCCATCCTCCTGTGTCCTGTCACTGGTCACCAGAAAGCAGAGATCAGTTTCTGCCCTCTGCTTCTCCTCATGGAGAAATTATAGACTGCAGGGAGGTCTCTCCGCAGTCTCTTCTCCAGGAGTAATGTAGTGAGGACTAACTTAGATGAGTATGGAAGGACTGTAGCTATAAATTGCTCCAGAGTCTGGGTCAAGTCTTGGTAGCGCACAAGAACACATAGCATTACTGTAAACTATTTGTGCCAGTTTGAAGGTAAAGTGAAGGGAGGAATTAACCCCACAAAAATCCCTTGTGAGAGATTCCACGTTGGAGCTAAAATTTAATAGGAAATTTACAATAGAGGCAATAGTACAGAAACACTGGCTTAAACTGACGAAGTTAGAATACAACCTGACACCCTGTTGTTCAGGGTGATGGTAGCAGTCCAGTTAAATGATGGTTGCAGTCCTGTTGGAGTGATGGATGTGGTCTTCTTGAAGCGGTGATCCTGTGGAAAGGTCTGGTCCTTCTCTGGAGGTCCAGTGGGTGATGGTGGAGAGCTCTTGTCCTCTGAGTATCCAGTGGTGGTACTGTGGTGTCCCAAGCCCCAGATTATATACAGATAGGATTGCCTGGTACCTCCTCCAGAGCAGGGCATCTCACAATGGGATGATCCTATAAGTATGAATCCTATGAGTCATGTTGTGAGACCTTGATGTCCCACTAGCAGAGATGGCCCCCTCAGGGTGGCTGCTGCTTCCCTGGAGGGAGTTATCACGATTGAGTCATAGAAAGATAAAGAAACACTGCTCCACTCATTTTAACATCTCCGAAGGTAATGTAGATGGTGGTAGAATACATACTTTGGTTACACCTTACATTGTAACCCAAGACCCTACTGAATTCAGACTAAATTTTGAGGAATATTGCCCCCCTTGACTTCTCTCTTCTTTCTTTGTCATACAAATTCCCTCCTTAATCCTGACAAACCTTGTTGTAATCTATCTGAAGAAACATGAGAATTTTATGTGGAGTAGTCTGCTGCATTGATGGTAGATTCTTAAGTTTGCCTTTTTTTTTTTTTTTTAAATGTTCTTATATAAAGGTGTCAGGTCAAAACTTAATCAACCATTCAGAAAATCTCTTTCCATTCTGAAAATTAATGTTATATCAGATGAGGGTAGGAATAGTATAGGACTCATTGTAACAGATCATAAAATTTTTTCTAGTCTGAAATATGCAAGGATCCAAAAATATTCCTTCCTCCTTCTGGGTATAAGAATAACTCCTCTTCTTGAAATGAAATCACCCCGGAATTACAGTGCTCTCTACTCCCTTGGTGTGTTTTATCTTGAGGAGACAGCTTCTATTTCACTGCCATAGAACTGGAATCTGATGTCATTAACTTCAGCTGGGTATTCATCATACAACTCATTGTACAGCAATAGAATTCATCATACAACAAGCTAGTTGTGCAGCAAGCAGGGCTTTGAACCAGATGAACTCCTGAGGTCCCTTCAGATTGAATTTATTCTATGACTCTATTTGTTTCTTCAACTGTCTATACAAATGAGGGCCCTCTGGAAGATGCCAGCCTTCAGCCTCCTTTCATGGCCTTTCTAATAGCCAGAAGGATAATGTGTCTATTCAAGCTGTAATCCAAATGAATTATTAAAAATGCTTTGTGGTTCTCCTTATATCCTGGTGTATTTAACTGATGCCTGTGCCTGACTTGAATTGGGAATCTGCCTTCAACATTAAGTTTCTTTGAGCAGGAATGTACTTTTTCTTCCTGTCTCTTAAGTAATTGCTGATGTTGTCAGATGGGTAACAGTGAGAAAGGAAGCCCAGTTTCCATATAAAGGAGATTTGATAAGAAAAAATTGGTGGTTGGGGGAAAGTTTGTGGAAAAGATGTGGGTTTCATATGAAAAGAGACAATTATGATCAAACTCGGTATTTGAACACATTTCATGACGTGAATGTGTTTCTTTGGTATGATCATAATGGGAGGGGAGGTGGAAGGGAAGAAGATGAGAATGATGTAGACTATGAACTTTAAAGAGTCATTCAGGAAGTCTGTGTTTGCTCTTTGATAGATTTTTTTTTTTTTTTTGGTCTGTAACTGACAGCCAAAAAAAAAACAAAAAGAAAAAAAGAGAGAAATTGCAAGGGAGTTATTTTGGTTGGTTTCCTCCTGTAACAAAGCTGAAAATCAGTAGGAGTTTTTTTATTAATTTCTGTGAGAAAAGAACTGTCCTAAAGGACTCCTACAAGCACGTTTTTAAACATTTGCGTTGAATGGTAAAAACAAGATCTAAAACTCCACAAATAGTAACTGTCGACTCAGAAGAAGGAATATATCCTAGCGAGACATCTTGTACCATGTGTGAATCTGCCTATTTCTGGCAATTTTGTCATTGCACCCAGACAAATGGTGGTAATAGCCAAATGTAAGAATAATGACTAATACAAAATCTAAAGTGAGCATCCTCTAGGTTTTCCATATGGGTATAAACAGGATTAGATTCCTTCCAGAAATCTCCAAATGAATTTAAATTTTCCTTGAGCTATAACAACATACTAAACATTGATTTTTACTGTACAATAAAATCTACTGAAAAGTTATGTAAAGAAGTAAAGAATCACATTTCTTTATTTATCTTTTTAAAAGTTCTCTAATTCAGGTAATATCATCAGATAAAATTAATAAGAGTAATGCAAAGTTTTTATAAAAATGTTATCTAAAATATATGATAAATTTAAAAAAATTTGCTCCTGTAGGAGTACACGGTATAGTGACAAAAAGCAAATTTGGTGATCAACATCTTTATAAAATTTGAGTCAATTGTGCGAGAGATGGACAATGTGAAAGAGCCCTTTTAAAGAGAGTTACTTTTTTATTCAGCACCTCATTTTTCTTATACTCCCAGAAAGCACATATGTTCTGTGAAGTCCCACAAAATTGGCTGGAGGCTGGGAGGTCAGTAAAAAGACCACCCCCATTCCTTGCTCTCTGTATATCTGCATTTTGTTATGAACTGCTACGGCCACAGTTGCCACACAAATTTTTGGTCAGATGCGGTATAAAGTTTCTATACGCGACACCAGGTCTGTCAAGGCTAGGCAGGTCTGACAAATATGCCTAAGCAAGAAGAAATTTATGCAGTTATGCCCAGTTTCTTTTCTTTGAATAAATGAGGCACTTTAAAGTATTAATTTGTTGATCTGAAAACAATGTACAGCACTATATAATTTTACTGGTTTTCTAATTTAATTTCATGAAGACTTCATTGAGCTTTTCATGAAGTCTGTAGAGTTATGCAAAGAGCATCTCGATGTCCATTCGTTTTATCTTTAGAGTTATATGTTGGTAATTTTGAAAGACAAAATTTTTAATTAACGTTGTTATATAGGTATAGTAAATCATAAGGTTTAAACAGCAGAAAACATTAAATAGACATTTATTTTTGAATGGCTCAGAGGTGTTTTTTTGTAAGAGAATGTCAGGCAAATAAAAAAGGAAAGTTCAAAGGGAGAGCTTTCCTTTTAAGAGCTAAGGAAGAGTAAATATCTTAGTAAATCTTAATAGACTTTTGGAACTCTCTGATGCTTCTAAAGTTAAGCCATTCTAGGGAACTCCTAAGGATATAGCATTTTCACTGCTTCCAATAGCATTCCTCAGAGCTGCTCATTGCACAGGTTTCATGTTACTTGGATCATATGAAATTACTCTGATAGTTTTTATTAGAGACTCTGAGATTATAGGTGAGTCATATGTGGGCTAGCTTGGGAGTGAGAGAAGACCCTGCCACCTTTCATCTCCTGGTCATTGTACACAAGCTAAGACCTGGCTTTCTGCCTTGGCCATAACATTATTGTGCTATCTTTGCTGCTACTGTATTAGTAGAGTTCTAGATTAGAAGAAAAGGGTGTTGAAAAAAATTGCCATGTAAATCTGTCCCACCTGCACATCAGTCAAAAGAATGAAGTGGTCAACCAGGAGGTAGGAGATCTGTGAACTGGCTGTTCTCACTGAGAAACAATGTCCCCTCAAGCTTAAATAGCACAGACTTACTCTCCCCAGCCCCAGTTTAGGAAGAAAGCACTGTGTCTGAGGCATTGTGGTACCTATAAAACCATCTTAAATTCTTATATAATTAGAGGGGCTATAAAGACTTCTAGGAAGAATGTAACCTGTTTGATATCAGGTGTGCTGTATTGCTTTATTCAGTTGTTTTACACAAAGCAGTCTAAAATGTAAGTACTGCCTTTTTTGTATTCATGGAAATTTCCTTAGATAAAGAATCGGAAGTAATGGGAAATCATTTATGTAAATGGAGTAACAAAACTTGCCTCTACTAAATGCTTGCTTCCACTTACTTATATCAAAGCACTTTTATGAAATTGTGATTGCAAATGGAAAATTCAAATTGTCCTGGTTAAAAGACACAAAGGAGTTGTAGTGGTCACTGTATTTGTATTTCCCCAGGAAGTAAAGTGAAGGACAAAATCAACTGAGGAACAAAAGGCAAATTAAAGATTATGAAGGGATGTGAAAATAGCTGTTCTCAAAATAGTCTGATGCAAGTATCTTTCTCTTTTCTATATCTGGTAAGATAGTAAGTGTTATCAGTGTTTATTCACAGAATTTTCTAGATGAAACTAAATGCTTTGAAAAGTTTCAGAGAAATTTTATTTTCCAGTTTTCACTTGCGTAATGAAAAGGGTGAAATCAAAGCTTTCTATTTAGTATTTTTTTTTCTCCAGAAACCGTTCATAGCTAGAAAAGCATAAGGAAAGAATGAAACTAAGCCTCTTTGTATTATGTTTTAATTATATTTATTTTGTTTAAAACTCTATACACTCAACATGTCTTTATTTTAAATCAATCATGGATAATCTCAGCACTGTTAAGATTTATATATTTGAGAGAGAGGATTTTTTTTAAAATGTTGACACCACATGATTGTCTATAAATTTAGTTTATAGATTATTTACTTCATAGCTTTTTAGGGTATGTTTTGTTTCTCTTTTCCTGCCTATAAAATATAAATAAAAGTACATAACTGTAAATCTCCAGTAAGGATTATTTTATAAAATTTATGAGGGATTTAAAGTAATTTAAAACTCTTCCTGAAGATGTTTTCTAAATTATTTAAGGTTTGTTAAAGTATTTAGAGACAAGGATATGCAAGGCAATATAGAGATTAGGGTTCTCTTTGTAATGGGGAACCACAAGGGCTGACTAAAGAAAGCTCAATACTTCAGTTCAATCCATGAGGTCATTTAAAATATTAATCATTATTTTACTGATAAAAATGAAGAGAGATGACCTATTCTCCCAAGTAGGTGGAAATTGTGAAAGAAATCTACAAAGTAGTAAAGCTGACATGATACAGAGACTTTGTCCTAATGCTTCCTTCACCTGATTTACTGAGTTTGCTGTGTTTTGGCATAGAGCTCATGATATGGCTACATACCTGCAAATAACCCGATACCATGCTGTGTTCTTTAAATTTACTGTTCTGGATCTCTGTAAGCCTTTGGAGTGGTCTCTATTTCACAGTTTGTTTTACATGCTTGCAAAATGGCCCTGGTCCTGCTAGGAAAGAGCTGCTCCCCTAGCCGTTGCTGCTCCTGTTAGATTAATTAAAGTATGCTGGAATGTGGTAGATTCCACAGCAGCAAAGCAAATGGTTATGCAGTAAGTTGTCCATTAGACAGCAAGAGAAATGAAAGGTAAAAAAAATCACGTTTTTTAAATGTTTGGCCGTGTGAATGACTGAGTTATGCTCGTCCAAATAAATGTCTAAACAGGTTGTTTTCAAGCTATGACTTGTAAACTGATTGACTGAAGGATGAGTTATGACGAGAAAGCATTTTAATGTGTATAAGTAAATTTCTAAAATCTATGACTTTTTAGACAGAAGGAAAGTGAATGAATGTAGATAATTAATGACATCGACTCATACATACCACCACCCCCTTTTTGTGATCAAGTCTCCCTTTTAAATCTCTTTATATAGCATTATGGAAGAAATATATTTGGTGCATAAATGGTTATAAAGATTACAACTATTTAAGTTCTGTCTTAACACTCTGAGCAAGAAAATCAAGATATAGTCTAAGGTATTACTGTCTCTAATGAGCTAAATAAAAGATGTAGAAATACATAAATAGAATCGGAGAAAATGTGAAACCTTTTTTCTCCTTTTTTCAGTATCTACCTACCTCAGGAGTTCAGAAATTTTGCTATACCATGTCAATATTCTTCCAGCAGAAAGTTTTATCATTCTGGTATATTGAAAGCAATACTTCAGACTCCAATTTGTTCTCAGGTAAGAAGATTAATTTATATGCTGATTAATTTCACGGGTTGGTTGTTTTCCTTTGCCTTTGTCATATGTATGACTTGTTAGTAATCAATTTTTCTTTAACCTCTGTACACCAATTCTGATGGTACATGAATTCATTTGTTTGCTTTATGCCCTTCATTTGTAACTCTGATATCTATATATTCTGTGATGGAACTTGAACCTTAAAAGTGCCTGAATGCTTCTAATTTTTTTCTGTGTTATGAGTGCTGAGCACTTAGCAAAACAAGGCAATTAGGAAATGAATATCCCTGTTTAAACTGTTCCACTAAATTAAGTATCATTAAACAGGGCTTATTTTTTAAACAAATGTCTACATATTCATGGAGGTACCGGTCTATTTACTTTACTTGGAGCAGAAATTAATTTAGTAGCCCAGTAGTATGAATGTTTCTGTATAGATTTTTTTTCATTTTGTGAGAAACTTACTGTTTCTTACATGGTTGGAAGATGAAAATATCAGACCACCGAGAGCATCATGGTTCCCCTCTCTCCCATTAGTTTCCTGCACTGAATCTAAATTAAAACAGCTAACGTGGATGTTAGATTTGTTTCCTTACCTAGTTTAGGAAGTGGAATGAAGGAAAGACTTATGTGAACTGACATTATCCATCAAAATAAAAGAACCCCAAACTTCTCTATCCTGCTGAGGTATGGGCTTATTTGGTAAGTTGGATCATGCCACTAGACGTGGAATTCTCTGAAAAAAGGTGGGAACCCCCTTTCTGAGGGACAGAGAAAAAGGAAAACTAATGGGATTACAGTGCATTCCAGAAATTGATGTCTGGCTTGGTTTTCTCACTTCTGTGTGCCAGGAAATTCTCAAAGTACTTTTCTGAAGTTATGAGAACATACTCATCGTGGCTTACTTGTGCCTGTTAAGACTCTGTGGGAAATATTTCATGAGGAAGTATGTAAATATTTTGACTGGTTGTTCCTTTATATTTGGAGCGCATTGCAAATGACACATGAATGTATCAGGATGACGCTGTGGCATCGGAGGCATGTAAGACATTATTAATATTTTCAATTTTTTTGTATTAGTGGAACCAGCAGTAGTAGAAACCCCACCATGCAAGCAGACTACAGTAGAGTAAGACAAACCTAGCACAGGCGTATTAAGACTAACAGAACTGTGGCAGAGAAATTTTTGTGGCATAATTTATAACATGAAGAGAGACTTATAAGGTAACCACTTGTTTTCAGATCTGAAGGGATATTTTGTACTTTTATCTCTCCGTCTTGGCAAGAGATGTTGGTGCGGAATTTTTTCAAAATAGCCAAGAATGTTGGCAAAGATGAAATACTTAGCAAAGGAGAATGGTACGTATGACACTGCGTAGTTTTTATCTGTGATTATTTCAAACACACAAAGAAAAATGTGATTTAATCAAATTAATATGTGTGTTTGCAAAGTTATATAGAAATAAATGTAAGTGGTAAAGTAGAAGATAATAAATGCATGGGAGTATGTTGAAAGATTATAAATGTCCACAAGTCATGTCTGATTCAATGGATCCAGAAACTATAAAAAAATCTAAAAGTATTGTAACCGCTTTATAATGATAAATATTAGTCTTGAAACCTTAGAATGTAAAATTGAACTTCAGCATAATGCAATACAATCTTTGCTCAAATCCAATCAGATCCAATAACTAGGAAAATCATTCATGAAGAGGTGGTTAGAGCTTTCTCATAGCCAGCTGTAGATTTAGACTTAGAATGATATCTTTTGTTAAACAGGGTATGAATATTTAACCAAGAGAAGCACTGTGAATTCTTTAGATATTTTTGAATGTATATTTCTTTTAAAAATTATATTAGATGCTTCGGTGATAGAAAATGTCCCAGTTGTGTTCCACTGGCCTGTTTAAAATTTTGCAGCTTATTTTATTCTAAATTTGTCTACAATTGACTTTATATCATATCACAACAGTGGGGAGGTGGGGCAGAAGAAAATCACAATGCTACTACCTCTCTCTGTATGCACAACTTTCTGTGATACTGCAACCATTCCTTCACCTTTTGGGATCTAAAATAAATGGATTTAACTTTTAATTTTATGCAGCTCATAATTTTCTAGACTTAAGACTCTTTTTGTAGCTTCCTTCTGAACCCTTTCTAGTTTGTCGGAAACCTTTCTGAATCATGGAGAAATGAATCAGTAGAAGCCTCACTAATGCCAGATGTTGCCATTAAATCATTTCCCACTCCTACTTGACGTTTCCTAGATTTTGCATCCAAGGTCCAAATTAACCCATTTAGAAGACTGCAGTAAGAACATGCTTGTTTCATTTAAATTCTTTGCAGTATTCTTGAGCTTCTTGGTATTATTTTTCCCTTTTGTCATTTAGATTTCAAATAGGAATAAGCAATTCAAATAAAATATTATGGTAAGTAACATGGGAGAGCACTTAAGCACAGGTTTATTTTCCTGTTGACACAAAAGGGATTTCTATGTACCCTTAAACAGCATGCTTATATATTGTTCTGAATACATAAGAACTGCCAGGCTGGATTTTGAGGTCAACTGATTAGTATTTTTATCATAACATTTTTGTTGTGATACGGCACTAAATTATGAATATAAGAAAATTAAATATAAATTATAGTGATTTTTTTACCCCACCCCTGAAATATTCATGTAATTCTTATAATACATTTTTTGAATTGTCTGCATTTAAAATCTTATCCTTATTTAACTTTCTTAAATGTTGAAAACATTAGTTGTCTGGTAAAATTTTAATGAAGAAGCAGCAAACAGCATTTTTCTCTGCAGCAGACAGTATGTGACATTTCTTCATTTAAAATTCTCCTCATGTGCTATCAGACAAATTCACACATCATATTATTCAGCATGACCTTAGTGAAAGTCCTCTATATTATTTCTCAAATTTGTTGTCTTTTTGTGGTGTTTCCGTATGCACATGCTCATAAACAAGTTTTTCCTTATTTTGAAAATTCATGTTGAAGTGCTTTTTTTGTTTGCATAGATCTCATTTTTTCATGACTACTTGAATACTTACGGTCTTGAAAACTGTGAGTTTAGCCCAGTGCTCAAACAAGGAGCGGAAAGGCAAGTCACTGAGGTAGTTTCTTCTCTGTCTGGAAATGCATTGCCTGTTTGGACAAGTTGATGGTTTAAAATATTTGCTTAAAATAGTGTATTAAATTCAACTTTTTTTTTTTTTGACTGAATAAAGGTGGAGAATGACGTTGTAAACAATAATGTGACATTTTGGGAGATGTTTGTGTGCATTTTGTGCAAATAGGGAGGCCAGGATTTGTTTACAAATAAAAGGTTAAAAAGAAATTCTCAAATTAAATCCTGAAATGTAAGAGAGAACTACTGAAGTATTTAATGTAAAAAATCATTTTTATCAATATATGGGTGTCTTTTGCGAAATGGGAAAGGTTGATGACTGTATCACTTCGGAGAATTAGCAAAAGTCCACATATACAAATACATATTTGGGATATAAGTGGTTCTTTTCTTCCATCGAATCCCCTTGTTTCCATTTTCCTTGTTTTGTTGCCTCATTTTTTTCCTTTTCTCAGTTACATATATAAGTCACAAAGCCACTAGACCCATTGAAAAGTCTTTCTTAGTACTTAATAGCCTCTAAAAAATATTTTTGTTGCATGTTGTGTCTAAATTTCTCAAGTAAGAATTGGATTTGTTTTCTTCACTATTTAAGAGGAGAATATGTGATGAAGGACCAGAACACATTTTTGTTTTGTTCACTGGAATCCTTTCCATAGAAAGAGTTTTTTGGTAACACTTTGAGAAAATTTATAGGTTTTTTTTTTCAGAAAATATACATTCGATATGCTAGAGTTGTCTTTTTTTGCTGTAAGCTTGCTCTTTATAGNTTCCTCTTCCTTTTCCTCTTCCTTTTCCTCTTCCTTTTCCTCTTCCTTTTCCTCTTCCTTTTCCTCTTCCTTTTCCTCTTCCTTTTCCTCTTCCTTTTCCTCTTCCTTTTCCTCTTCCTTTTCCTCTTCCTTTTCCTCTTCCTTTTCCTTTTCCTCTTCCTCTTCCTCTTCCTCTTCCTCTTCCTCTTCCTCTTCCTCTTCCTCTTCCTTTTCCTTTTCCTTTTTCGTTTGAGAGTACCAAGTAAGGTTCGGGAATTAATTGTAAAGGAAGAAAAACAATAATATGCTTTCTAATATAGTTGAGTATGGTTAATTCAGGACCTGCATGAGTTGTAGTATATGCTCGTTTTTCCTCAAGTTTTGCTACTTTCTACTTAAAAATAGTTTAGCAGTGCACAGATTTAGGTAGAGAAAAATCTATTCTACATTTTTTCTGAGTCTGCTGATGTACAAGCTTACATGGGTTTTTCATTGAATAAGGGTTCTGGGTGACTCAGTCTTGAAACAACCAATAGTTTTCTGTTTACTGTTGCTGATACAGTTCCCTGTCTGTAAATGTGAAAACAGTGCTGCTTTTTTCTGACTCTGAGTTGAACTACAGTACAGTTAATCTGTGCAGTGACACATAGAATTGGGCTTGGGTCTGTTCTAGGGTCCTCTGATATCTGTCGCACAAATAAGGTTATTTTAATAACATTATTGATAGTTATAGATCATCAATAATCCTTCTTTTAAAACACGATTTCAGACTAAATAAAATGAGGTTTTTGGTGAATAGTGCCCAAAAAGCAGTGTAAACAATATGTTAAAACATAGGGATTTGGAAATAGACTTCTACCAGCATTTCAAAAGATCACAGTTGTCTTTATTTTCATATGTAATCACGAACACTTGAGACAACCTTGCTGGAATTAGGCAGACACTAGTTTCACCTAGCAGCAGATGCAAATCTACAGTAAAAAAAGAGAGGTTCAAGAGGTAAAATTTAAGGAAACTTTGGAGGCCTTGGTTATTTACCCGAGGTTCTACATGACCACATGTGAAACGGGAGTGGAAAGAGTATTTCCCTCCTGAACAGCTGAGTTCTAGGCTGAAGGAGAAACCTCCATGCCGAGTTGTGCTCTTGGTGCTGGAGCAGAAGGGCTGTACTTGCAACGTACAAGGAAAAAGTCCGAATGAGGGAGGTGCAGACAGTTTAGCAAATCCTGCCTTTGTGCGAGTTTCTCATATCACAGAAGATGCGTGATCCTGAGCTGAATATGAATGAGAAATCTTTTGTGGTGAGCATGCATTGCAACTCTTCATGGTCTAAGGAAAAGGATTTATTTTCTCTGTCTTTTGAAGATATCAAGCAAGTACCCTGAAGTTCATGTGTACTCAAGTTAGATGCAAAGATGATTTTCTTTTGTTTACTGTTGTATTGTGTTTTGTTGGAGTTTATTATTTTATAAAGCACCACCGTTGCATTTGTTTGTGACTTTCGTAAAAATATCTTGCTAGGAGTGATTTGATAGACATGGAAAGAATATTCCACTGAGTCAATCTATTTTCTAAATATAAATTGTAGGTTTTTTAGTGAAAACAGAAGCTTTTTGGTTTTCTTTGGTCATTGCTGCAAAATGTAGGTATTCATCAAATGGAATTTCTGAGGTAGACTGAATAACACTGAAGTGCTATTGGAAGGTAAATAAAGCTAAGAGGAACGTTCTATAGTTGAGTGCAGTGGGTGAAAATATATAAATCTTCAGAAATAATTAGGGAGTGTCTGAGAGGATTGTGTAGCAGCACTAAAGCTAGATCACAGTCTCTTCTCTATTGTCTCAGAACTGTTTTATCCCATTTTGGGATAAGCTACAGGTAGTATATACCAATAATACTTCTGTTGAAATACTTTTCATTTAGAGAGAGAGAGAATTCTCCACAGTGCTTGGAGTTTTTCACATCATACTTAGTTATACTAATGGTTAAAAATGTCAAATCTGTATTTGTCTAGATCCGTGCTGCTCTTAAAAGAGACTGAAAAAACTCCCTTTTATTAGATTATTAATCCCTGTGTAGCTACTTAACACATTAGATCAAATCACCTCTTAACCTTTTCTTTGCTAAGATAAATGGATTTAGATTCTGGAACCTGTCTCTAAGGTATGTTTATCAATCATATAATTGCCATTGTGACTCTTTTCCAAGCCTCCTCTTATTCCTCTGCAGCCTTCTTTTATTGAAATACTAAGGCAGAAGATGATATTTTTTATTGTTTTCCTATAGCTGCCATCAGATATCAGCTTCCTCCCTTATTCAGAGTTTTAATTTAGGCATCTTTGGCTTTTATTTGTGGATTTAATCACAGCTGTATTTATAGTAAATTATATTAATGAACGATTATCCAAAACTTTTTCTGCTGTTACATCCCATAGTTCATTTAAATTGTCCAGCTGTGTCAAAAGTTTTCTTTCCCCTTGAACCTGATTAAACCACAAGACTACTCTTCACTAGTCCTCTTTGTGAACTGTTTCCTAAAGCTTTGATTCACCTTTGAGTTTTATGACCCCCGACTTTGGGGGTTTTTTTTCTCCCCTCAAGTCACCAATGAATTTACTGAAGAGCACATACACAAGAATGGAATTTCACAAACGTGTACTCATTTAGCAGCAATTATGCTTTAGGATTTGAGATCTCTCCACTTAGAAACAATATTTAAAATAAATGCTATTGTCTTTTATTGTAGTAAATAATAATGATTAAATTTTTGGAGAACAGTATCTAACAAATATTAGTCAAGAGCCATTTCCGTAAACTAACAGGAAGTAATTATAACTAAAACTAACTTACTAACAGGAAGTAATTATACTATTATTTAATTATTCTCCTTTTTATCCATGATCAGTGTCATGCTTACAGCCTAATAGATGTATTATTCAATCCTTCTTGTTTACCCTTTAAATCTCCACAATTATCTTTTCTCTGACTTCTAACTCTTTTAATACTTTGTTGTCCCGTCTAGTGTGTGATGTAACACATGTACAACCAAGACAACTTTTTTTTACAGGTATTCTCTGGAAATGTTAGTACAAGAAAAGGGAGTAATAATTCCAAATGGTGTGTTTTTTTAACAATACACACATTTTCACTACCTTTCTAAAATTTCTGGAAAGAATGTTAAGTTAAAGAATTACTGAGCTTTCAGTGGTTCCTTTTACTTTTTGTAATTAGTGTTTGTTTGAGAGCAATACAATACAGGTTTAATCCATCCCTTTTTTTCTGCCATGCCTTTCATCCCTCCAGTTCAGTAACATTCACTTCAAAAGTTTTGCACTTTCCTTCAAAGTGTTTGCACTGTTCATCTTTACCAGTTGCTCTAACTAACAGACAGACCAATACACCTGGATTTGGATTACTTATTTCCAGCTCTCTATATATTCCTAGAACAGATATATTTCCATGTATATATCAACTTTTTAAATTTTTTTTTTTAAATTTTTAAAAAAAATTTATTTTATTTTATGACCACCTCTTCTTTAGTTAAGATTCTGGAAGTATATTTGTGGATTTCTTATTATCTGGAAGCATGTGCTGCATAATCTTGGAATGAAGTGTACAATGGAAGCATGTACTACAGGACTCTTATAATTACTGTATTTTACACAATTTTTGCCATAGAACTACTTCAGCAGTTGACCACTTTGATGTTTTTAGCAGTACAGAAATTTAGGGACTGAATTACTCAAAGTAACTGAAGTAATAGTTGCTTCTAAAAGCTGTTTTATAATAGCACATTACTGTGTACTATTTGTTTTCAGTGGGCTGTTCCAAATCTCTCTGAAACATATGATGGGAGGGGAAGGAATCTGATAGTTCCACTTCCCCTAACTATCAGATAATCTTTTGACACATTGGTTTTAGCCCCACTGTTATTTCTAGCTCTGATTCTGGATCTCATAAGTCTCCTTTTTACAAACTTATGTGTCTTATCTCAATTTTATTATAAGCTATAAAAGTCCACACGATTTTCAAAAGCAGCAGCATCTAGCAGAGATTCCACAAAATTCTCTTCCATCAGTTGTCATAAAAAAAAAGAAATCTCACAGGAGTTTTAATCGTGCCAAAGACTGCAGGACTCTCTGTATGTCCTTTAACACAAGCTAATGACTTGCCACTTCTTTGCTGCTGTTCCATTTTGTACCCCTAGCCTTCAAGAATAGGTACAGCTGTGCTCAAATTTAACTTCTTGTCAAGTCTGTTCATATGTGTAAAACGGTGAGGAAGTGGCCATTTAAAAGTGACCTTTTCTTCTCCTCTGCTCTCACTCCCCCCTCGCTTAAGGCACAAACTGATTTCTGCAGTGATAGTTGAGGGAAATATCACTTACAGGTTACATTCTTGGAAAGCATACAAGTGCTTGTTCATTAAAACAAACAAAAGCAATATGTAATCTGAAGATTATTCTGCAACTCTTAACAAATCGGTATACGCAACTTTATTTAGTGCAAAATAAGTTAAATCCAATGCTTCTTGAATTAAGGATTTACCTACTTTTGACACCCTAATACACACATAGCACAAATTGAACTGACGATTTTATAATAATGTATTGCTTCCCCCATATGCTTTAGATAAATGGAAACAATTATTTTGTTCTTTACTGCAGAAGCAAATTAAATGCTAATTAACATTCTACTTCTGTTTTATCTGTCAGACTGTTTTATCTGTCAGGCTGTTGATCACAGAATATCCAAGGTTCCTTTGATTTTCAACCTGTTGACAAGTGAGAAACATGGCTTTTTTCTTTTTTATTTTGCTTACTCATTTGCTCTTAAAAAAGAGTATGGGGATTAATTACATCAGAATCAGAAAAGTCTTTCCCATGTGGCTTCAATTTAATAAAGAAGCAATTATTTTATAACACACATGCATGTAAATGTAATTGGTGTATCCCATATTTCCTCCTTGCCTTTGTGCAACATACCTGGAAGAGTTCCAAATGTATTTTTGTTTTGTATGTTTTGCACCTTTCCGTCTATATTGTTGCTTTAAAATCTTCGTGAATAGTCCAGCCAGACATCCCTTAGTATGTATTTCTTCTTCCAGTTTTTTTTTACAGGTCTTAGATAAATGGCAAATTGTCTGTTGTTTTCTTGATTCAAGAATTTGTAGGTCTGTCTTATACTTTAGGAGACTTACCAAGTTGCTCCTAGTTTGTGTGTGAATGCCACTGACCAGATATATCTCCCTGTTTCCCTGAGCTAACTTAATGTACAGAAGACAGAGATGTATAGGCAACACGTTGAAAAAGACATAAAGACATCGTCGTGACTTTGTAAATCTCTGAAATTCTGCAATAGATTGTATTCTTAGATCTGCTATGGCATAAACAGAAATTATTTTTTCTAGTCTGAATATTGCGTAACAGATTCTTCATACATACAGCAGAGACTATTTTGGTGGGAGATGTATGTTGGTCTGGGAACCAAGGGGTGTTGATCTGGGAACCTAAAATTACTTTGAAGCCTCAGAGATTTAATTGTAGCTATCTGAAGTACCAAATATTGACAAATAGGGAAAATTCTGTAAAACAAGTAAGATTTCTGGTTGTAGTTTTACAAGTCATTAATTGTGACTGCCAAACGAGATCTATGTAACTTGTAATACTGGCTGAAATCCACTTCAGCTGTCTGTTAGTACAGAAAATGTACCTCTCATATCTCATAGTCATGAATAATTTAATGTAATGTATTCTTGTCAAATTAATGAATGAAAGACTGATTTCTTTCACTGCTCTCCCAAAGTTGTATTCTGAGGCTGAAAATATATATGCTTGTTGCAAAATTCTGTGAATATGGAGGCCTACAAGTTTTCAAGTCTTTATACTCCCTAAATTCTGTTTATGATGGTTTTTCTTTGTTTTTTAATTTCTGAAAACTATTTGCATTTAAAAAATCCATGAATGTTAGATAATGGAAAGAACAATGTATCCTGAAAGAAAAATAACCCCCCAAATAATTTAAGTTGCAAAGTAAATATGATGTGTTTTTCTTATTTTGCTTCTCTCACCTATTGGAGCCCAAGCTTTGGAATCTGCTTGAAGAGTGAGACTGCTGTTCCATCATTTCACACAGAATACTAACATAGGTGTGAAGTGAAAGAATGCTTTAAAGTTATGTCTGTACAACAATCGTGAATATGTATCTGAATTTATAAAAATGGTGCTGTTCATGAAATGAGTGGAGTTGTGTATATATACACACACACACTTGCAGTATTACTTGAACAAGGCAAAAAGAGGGAATGTTACATTTGTGCTGCTGTGGTTAGGGAATTCCAAACTTAAAATTGCAAGTACCAGGAGACTTGAAATGAAATCTGAGCTAATTTTTAAGAAAGAAACATAATGTACTCCAGACTAACTAAATGAAAGTGAAATATTTTTCTCTGTGTGTTGACATAGCATGATTTAAGTGAGATTTAATAACTTGGAATGTGTGCTTGTGGTTTCCTAGTACTAGTAGGTAACTTTTTCCTAGCACCTGGAGAGCATAGAGATAGAGAGAGAACCTTCGGCCTATCAAATGAGCTAATGGAACACAAAATCTCTTCTAACAGTACCTGGGGCTTTTTTTAAGTTCCAAAAAATGCGTGTTCAACAAGCAACAGATGTAGATTGTATCATCCAACAGAATGCTGATTGAGACTGAGTGTTCTTATGACAGTTTTTTGTTTCAGAGTAATTTTGCCTGGTCTGTTATGCATCTCCTTTTTTAGATGATGGGGGTACCTAGAGTTTTGTACCTTTTTGAAGTATAATATTATAAATACATTTATGGCAACCTTAAATTTTCTCTATTTTTTTCTGAAAGTTCACTTTTTTATTTCCTGATAATGAAAACATTTCCGGTACTCAGGAATTGATCGAATGTGTAGGTGCTTTTCATTTGGAGCTGTCATAAATTTCATGGTCAGAAAGTCTGCGTGATATAATCGAATATATTTTGATGGTAAAATTTGGTTTAGATGCTTTAATTGTATAGAGTGGAAGTCTTGCTTCAGGTATCTAAATAAAGAGGATTGTTTGAAAACACTAAAGAAAAGGTTTCACAGCTTTGTATTTCCATGGAAACTGTCTGATGATGCATTTTTCATTTACCTTGACTTTAATTACATCGTGCTTCTTTCCCTTTTCTTCCTAGTTTTCGTTATGATCATGTGCAAGTGTTCAACAAGTTATTATGTAATTAATACTATAAAATAAACATCAGCAAATAATTACAAATGCTCTTTATGCTTAAAGGGTTAGTGGTGAGTTAACTGTGGCAGTTGTCTAGTTGCAGTAATACAGAAAACATCAGCTCTATTATTTTTCTTCTATTTAAATAAAGCCTCTCTTTGGAAGTAGAGGACATGATACTTGACCACTTCTTGAACAAAACAACAGCAAAAAAAGGCTGGGGACACAAAAAAGGATGACAATACAGTTAGGTCTATAGAATTTATGAAGAAATGTATTCTGGGATGGGAATTCCTGAGAATTCTTGAGCAGGTTAGATGTAAAGTTGTAAAAGAGCAATATGGGATAAAAAGGGGAAATGAAGTGTAACTCTGATGGTTGTACTATAATAGAGAGATCCAAGTATTTGGTAGGTGAGAGCAGATGAAACAGAGTATGTTAGGCAATGAAATGCTACCTCGGGCTGTATCTAGAAGTAGAATTGGTAGAAGTGACCTCTGGAGTAGCCAGGTAACTATCAATAAGACTGAGAAATCATCTTGTGATTTGTTGTAACTATGAACCTAAAAAAAAAAATTCAAGATGAGACTGATTTCTCTATGAGATCTCCAGTTAGCTGTGAAGTTAGTGACAGTGCAAATCTTGAACTAAAAGACCTCCTTGTTAAAAACAAAGTTATTGAAGGGTTTTCTTAAGAAGAAAGAGATAGAGAAAAAGGGAAAACAAGTTACTTGCCTGTAGGTAAAGAATACATAGTTTAAGGAACTGTATTTTTGTTAGATTGCGCTGACCTCTTGCCCGTCAAAAAGAATTAATGTATCATGGAGGTTAGTAATTGCTATATAAGTTGGAGAAAGTTTCTAATCCTGAAGTGTTTCTAGATAATGAATCTGATGTGTGTATGTTTTGTTAAGAATCGAGACATGTCTAGCTCAGACATTTGAGCCAAGAACACAAACAAAAACACCCTGCATTCCCGGGGCACAGTGACTAATACTTCCAGTGAGATCTCAGCATTCCCTTTATAGATCAGGTGTTAATGTACACTGACATTCCAACTTGCAGCACTGAAAATTAATATCAATATGGTGGGCTAAATAAAGTCTAACTCTGGAGCAGCGAATACTTTTGGGATAAAGGACAAGGATTTAAAAACCTTTCTGCTCATGTTGAGTCAAAGTCTTTGATGCTAAAAATAAGAGTTTAAAAGCCTTCTCAAGATTGCAGATTGTTTATACCTGTATAGATATGCTCAAGTGAAATGGATCATCACGCTGGAGTAGCTGAATTAAAAAATGAAACCATAAAACTAGATGGTGGACAGCAAGCTTTATTATAATTTTTTCTTATATATGAGACTTTGTAGTGTGTTCTTCTGTAGTGTCTCTCTTAAATATCAATGATATTCTACACCTCCAAGTTTCTAAAGAGTAGATGATGGCAGCATCTTTGAGTAGGTTGAATGTCACTACTGACTTCCATCTTTTCATTTGGGCACTATTCTAAAATTTTATTTAATTGTAGTACTATAGAGACTTTCCTTCTTTTTTCCTCTTCTACCTATTTCACCCTCACTATTTCCCTTGACACCTTCATATGTGTGTAAATTGCATGATCAGACTAGAATTTAATATTTCCCATGAAGGTGTAGAGGAGGTCTATAGTGAGGTTTTCTGTTTTCATTCATGGCTCCTTTATCAATTCTCAAGTCAAATTCTCTTTGAAATCAGCTTCTTTCCCTCTGCCTGGAATATCACAGTCTCTAGCCACTTGTTTGCTCCTGCTTTCAGATTTCCTGTCTCTTGAAGATACGTACATCTTCTCCATATGTTGGCTTGCATTTTCATACGTTCTATGAATGTTCATGTTTCAATATTTTTCTGTTCAGGACTTTAACTTCTTTTGGTGCCCCTTGTTTCTTTCATTCTCCTATTTATCTGAAGTTAGTGACATTCTCCCTCCTAATTACACTTTCAAGGCAAGTGTAGTATTATTCTGAATCATTGTCACTCTGCAGTTATGCTTGTCTTCTGCTATTTTCTTTAAATTTCTCTGAAATTATTCACATAAAACCTGAGCTGCAAGTGGATCAGTGATCTATTCATTATTGGTATATTTTCTTTTAGTTCTTGATGGTCCTAAACATATTCTTCATAAATCCACATGTGGTAACATTCCAAGCCTTGATATGACTTAGATGGTTAGTGTTACATTGCATATCTAATGTAAGATTATGTAAATCATAGGTAAAAGGTTTTCCCTTTACTAGGAAACTGGAACTTATGACTTCTGTAAATATAAGAGAATTAAAAATTCTGAGGCATATTTGCTGTTTGTATATACAAGTAGTATAGTTTTAAGCAGTTGTTTCAGATATTTTATTTGAATTACTACCTGTGGTGGAATCTCCCTCGCTCCAGGCCACACTATGATCTGAGAAATGCTTGTTAGGCCTCAGCATTGAGGAGCAACACATGAGCTGAACTCCTCTGGAGCTTATTGGAAACTCTCTGTTCCTAGAAATAGCACTGTCCAATGAGCTCCTGTTTGTTGTTTTTTTTTTTTTTTTTAACAAATAGTTTTGGAAAATTATTTTTCTTGCCTGAAAAACAGCCCATGTGGAATAATATTTTTGATATCAAACTTTCAAAGAAAGTTACCAACCCAAATTGGGGCCAGGATGGAGTAATATTATGACTCTTGTGGCCCTGTAAACAGCAGTCCTAAGTGGGACCTTTTGACCATTCCTGGACCACAGCCAGCTGTGATCAGCACCTCCCTCCGAGCACCCGTCAGAGCCAGCGAACTCCAACTTTTGCTGTATTTGGAGAACCACTGACAAACGGCAATGACAGATTCTGGGCTGATACCCCCAGTCCTCAAGGGTCAACCCTTCACTCACTGAGAAAATGCACAGGTATGTGATGTGAGTACTTCACTGAATTTGAGGAGAATTTCTCACAGGCATATACCTTGTACATACTCTTTAGATCTGAGTGCATGCAAGTGTGAATATGCTATAGAAAATGGACTATGAATGTTGCTCTTCTACACGCTCTTCTCCATGACTGGAGCATGGCTATCGATGGCTGCAGGCTGTTCAGAAGAGACAGGAGAGGAAGGAGAAGTGGAGGGATCGCCCTCTACATCAAGCCAGGGATTAAGCCTGAAGAGTTGTCTCTGAAGAACAGTCATGAGCAGGTTGAAAGCCTGTGAGTAAAAATCAGACAGGCAGCAAAGGGAGCTTTGTGTTTGGGGTCTACCACAGCTGCCTGACCAAGGGCAGCCTGTTGATGAAGCCTTCCTGCTCCAGCTACAAGAAGCATCCTGCTCGCAGGCCTGTGCCCTGCTGGGGGACATCAGCCCCCTGACATCTCCAGGTAAAGTAGCATGGCAAGCTGTAGGCAATCCAGGAGATTTCTGGGAGGTGTGGGGGATAACTTCTTAAGCCAGATGATGGCTCTAACAGAGGGAATGCAACAATAAATTTGATGGTCACCAACGTAAGTGAGATAATCAGGGATGTCAAGGAGGTAGCCTAGCTTGAAGTGATCATACATTGATGGAGTTTGCAGTCTTGAGGAATACAGGTCAGGTAAGGTGTAAAGGCAGGCTCCTGAAATTTAGGAAGGCAGACTTCCAGCTCTTCAGGGAGATTGTCAGTGGGATCCTCTGGGAGACTGCCTTTGGGGACAAGGGAGCTGAACAGAGCTGGCAGATCTTTAAAGAAGTCTTCCATAGAGTGCAAGAGCTAGCAATTCTCAGGAGCAAGAAATTGGACAAACAAGGCAAGAAGGCATGATTGAGTAGGGAAATGCTGGTCAAACTAAAAGACAAAAAGCAAATGCACAAGCAGTGGAAACTAGGACAAGTGACCTGGGAAGAGTATAGAGAAGTACGATTGTCTAGGGAAGGGGGTGAGGAAGGCCAAGGCAAACTGGAACTGAACCTGCAAGGGATGCGAAGAATAAGAGGAAGGGATTCTGCAGAAATGTTAATCAGAAAAGAACAGCCAAAGAAGACGTACCTCCTCTGGTAAGCAGTGCTGGTGAAGAGGTAACAATAGATGTGCAAAAGGCTGGGGTACTTAACAACTTTTTTGCATCAGTCTTCAATGGCAACCTCTCTTCTCACACCCCTTGAGTGGATGGACAGCAGGATGGGGACTGGGAGAGCAAAGACCCTTACACTGTAAGTGAAGATCAGGGTTATGACCACCCAAGGAACCTGAATGTGCACAAGTTTATGGGAAACAGTGAGCTGCATCCCAGGGTCCTGAAGGAATTGACTGATGTAGTTACCAAGCCACCCTTTGGAATATTTGAAAAGTTATGGTGGTCAGGAAAAGCTTTCACAAAGAAAATTTTTTGAGTTGATTCTGGTCTTAGATTGATTGTTTTTAGATTTTAGCTTGCTTTTTCTCTATGTGCTTTAACTATCTATAAGTAGTAGACTAAACCTTGCCAAAAAACTAAGTTATGCTTTAAATTTTATATTAAATCCGCTTTTGGTGAGATTTTTGGTGGTGATTCTTTAAGCAACCTTAAAACATTCTTTTGCATCACAGCCCAAGTCTGGATATCTTTGGAGGAGATGTCTTTTTTTACAATGCTTTTTGACTACAGAACCTGAACATTCTAGGCAAAATGTGCAGGGAGGTGTTAAGAAATTTCATATGCAAACCAGTGCACATTTGTTTTGTATATTATGCACTATAGATACCTCCTGCTTTGTCAGGTTTCATGGTTTCCACAAAAAATGAAAAATGACTGAATTATGGCAGGTGTATGATGACTGATGGTGGTTGGTGAGAAACAGAACTTGGCAGGCTTTTCTGATTTCTCATCTGCCCGGATTTGAAGATGTGCGTACGCAGGTGATACCAATTGATCTTGCATTGCAACAACTTTTTTCCCACTGGCACTGGCCTTTTGGGCCAGTGTTAATGCAGCTGACAAACTTGTAGTGGAGCACTTTTGCATGCAAATGATAACAATTGACAAGTTTATTAATCTGGGAAAACTGTTGCATTTTAGTTGATGTCTAAAGTGCTGCGACAATTTATACCAAGTGTTTCTATTGCCCTTCTGAATGTTTTTTCTTAGCACACCCCCAAATCAGACAGATTTGGTCATTCACTTCTGTTTGCATTTCACTTATGATTATTATCTGTTATCTTTGAACAACTGTGATAGGTACTCTTGTGAAAAACCTACAGGATATGGTAGTCAACTAACAAGTTTTTCTTTATTTTTCACTCTTACCAGCCTCTGAGGTTTTCTTCATAACCTTTTTTTTTTTCTTTTTGGATCCATGATGCATTCTGTCTCTTCAGTGGTTTTTTTTCAATGAACTAAATAAAAGTTCCTAAAAGAACTTCAGAATAAATACGAAAGGAAATGTATGTATTTGTTTTGGTGCATACTCTCCTTTAGGTGCACTGTTGGAAAGAAAAAGGCCTTCTCACTAGTTCCTCTCCCTCTGTAATCACATGTCCTCTCGACAAGGAATATCTTTTCCTCATATACTGTGTTTACAGCAACAAAGAGAAACAAACCATGACTCATCAAACAATTAGTGGCTGAAATGGCCCAAGGGTATGTCGTGGGCCAGTCACCTGCCCAGGAAGCTTCTCAGGTAACCTTTCAAAAGAATTGCTTGGAAGTGCAGACGCAAGTCTCCATTTATTATGGAAAATCTTGATTTTTTTTCTTCCTGAAGTATTATCTTCCTTTACTTGTACCTAGTTAGAGCAGTGTGTTTTGAGCTACCTGTATTTTTTTTCCAATAGGCATTAAAAATAAATCTTGTAAGCCTGTTTCTGATTTCAGTGCCAGCAGCTTAAATCAGTTTATGCCAGGTAAAGGTGATAGACTTCCTTCTTCTCTCACTTTTGTCAGTTTTAGGGAAGAAATGCCTGTTTGTCCCATTATACCCTCTTACATGAGTGTAAGTTTAAAAGAACTATGCTGAGGGAAATGAGCTTGTTAAAAAAAATTGAGAAAAACTAAAAGTTTCCTTGCAGGTGTGCTTTCTTTATAAATAGGTGATAGAAGGAGAGGCTGCTGTAATATTTGAACCAATGTGTCGTGTTATAACTGATCAAAACCACTATGTGTACTGGCAAATTATCTTAATTTTTAAGCAAGGTAGAAAAAGCTCCACAGCCTCTTATTAAGAAAAACATTAGTTGTAGTCAACAGAATTTGCTAATTTCGTAGATGTTTTATTATGTACCTAATTCTAACAAATCAAGATGTAGCAGCTTTCTTTGTGGATTTGTCTATTTACATATTTGTTTCTTACAAAGTGTTTTATTAAAGGGGCAATTTGGAAAAAAATGTAAAATAGTTTTAAATACACCTTACTTAGTTAAGCTTTTACATATTTCCTTCCTCATAACTCTTTGTTTCAAGGAGCTGACTTGAATTTTTTGTCTTTGGAGCCAGACTATTTGTAAGTACCTTGGACTCAATAATGAACTAAAAGAAGTTTATGTGTCTCTCTTTGTTTACATATTTGCAATTTGCAAAGTTGTGTTGGGTCCTCATGTAACACAATAAAAGATCTCTTTTTTTAATCTAGCTACCTAACCTGAATGTCCTTTAACCATCTTAGCGTTCCCTGGCCTGTCCTGCGGAAAGGAGAAAACATTAACTAGTGTGTGTAGAGCCTAGATGCTCTTATTTTTATTCTTGAAGCAATTCACATAATAGCAAATTCATGTACTCGTCAAAGCTCCCAAGGGTGTATAAAGTGATATTTGTGTTGCTCGTTGTCATTGTAGCCTGTGCAGTGGAATTACCGTTCGGGTTACATCAGGACTTACATTACACTGTGTTCCTATGGACATCATCTTCCTTTTTCCCAACAAAGATCAGCTGATCCAGTGGGTATGTTCTATGGGGGAGGAGCAGCAGATTCCAGCAACTGAAGGTGTTTTTTTAATTTACACTTCTGCNTTTTTTTTTTTTTTTTTTTTTTTTTTTGAGTGGTCATCCACAAAAAATGAAACCATTACTATGGAGAAGCTTCTGGATCTGTTTGTGGGGGAAACCTGAATGTTCAGCATGAGAAGATAATGACTGAGAGGTGAATGTGATTGAATCAGGAATTTCATGGGTCACTATTTGAAGAATGGGATTAACAAAAAAAAAAAAAGAAAGCCAAAAAATTTGGAGAATGGGAAATAAAATACTTTTTAAAAAAGAGTGTGTTTATTTAGCCAGAATAATGGTTTAGAGTAGTAGTAGTTGGAACACAATGTCAAAATAATGTTTCTTTCCTCTCATGGATGTCTTGAAATTTCTTCTGCTTTTTTTTTGTATTAGAACTCAACTTTAATGGGAGTTCAAAATCTCTAATTTTCCTGGGTGGAACATGGCCTACAAAGTCAAAAAGTCTGCTATGAGTTGAAGCTACAAAGCAATTTATACTAATAAACTTAGGAATTTCTCAGTAAGCTTGGAAATATGATTATAACCCTCAAATATTGTTTTTCGAAACATTTATGTAAGATTTGAAGCTCCTTTTTTCTTCTTTTTCTTCCTTTTTTTTTTGCAATTGTCAAAGAAGGTTTTCTATTTTCTTCTTTATCACTTGTGAGAAAATGCTTTCTATTTCCATCATCATCACAGGAGAATGGTACCATTTTTGACAACTAGCAACAATGGAAGAGATCAGAAGAATAAAGTTTTTCCTTTGGTGACATAAGGAGGCAAGTGACCAAGCAGATGTCTCTTTATACAAAAGTATGTAACCTCAAATGAGGTACAGAGACGATATGAGCCTTCTAGCAAGAGTGTTTGCCTCCTACTCAAAGTGTGAGCCCTGACAAGTCTGGTGAGTATGTTAAAAATGTACACATTCAGATTTATATAAGTTATTGTTTCCATGGGTCTTACCTATACGAACAGAATTCAAAATTGTGCGGTGGGCAGCCTACTGGAACTAGAGACGTGGTTCTCTGTCAACACGTGGCTGTTCCGCAGGGGTTAGTGTGAGCGTGGACTCAAGCATCTCTGGTAAGAAAGGGTCTCATCTGCTTGAATTCCTTATGCTTTATAGTAACAGAACCAATACCAACAGAGCAATCTATTTAAACAACGGAAAACAGAGTGGAATCAAAGCCTACTCCTCTTTTTCCAAACCACTTAATTGCATATAAATAAGCAGCTTATTCAATATTTCCAGATTTGTTATTCATGGCAATTGTCTATACTTCGTGTCAGCTAATAGATCTATTTTAAATGGCATTGTCTTTATTCTTATAATAGCCAAAATACTTTCCCCACCCCCTCAGCCTTGCAGACACTGATTTGATGCTCCCTAATATACAGAAGTTTGTGCTATGATGCTTTATTCAGCTTCCATTCATTTTTAGAACACTATCATAAACGTAGTCTGCTTTAATAACAATGTGGTCTGCACCTTTAAAACGTGCTTGCATCTGTCTATTTATATCAGTCTAAAGCAGTGTTTCAAGGAATTGTAAAGATGATGTGCTTCATAGTCTCTCCACTACACTCTCATGGGAGAGGAGGCTGCATGGTTCGTCTTGATATGCTGGATAAAACTCAAGCTCCACAGTTTTGCTGTGTGAAAGCCTTGGGGATGAGCACACTGTTGGGCTGTCCCACAGAAATATTTAATCGTAACTGCTTAACTTGAATTCTGAATTTCTGGGCAGTTCCTACCTATCGTTACCCAAGACAAGCAAATAAGCATCTCAAAAATTACCTGTGGACGTTAAGATAGCTGAAATTGAATGTAGGTAAATTTAAAATATATGGCACGTGAAACATTTGAAAAGTAAGTACAGTAACTCATATAAGAACCTTATACTTGAATGGAAAATAATGCTTGGTATATTCTTGATGCCAGTTATCCTATTTACAACATTCAGACAGTATCTGTACTCGGATGTTCTACCTAGAGCATATTGCTATTCCCAGAGAGCCTATCTGCTTAAACTATTAACACTTTAAAGCATTTACAGTTCAGCAAGTATCCCAGAAAGACAAACGCCAACAAGGAACTGCAAAAATGCAGCTTTTCTTTCCCCCGAAACTGTAACCTCGCTCGTACACGAAGGGGAGCAACCTCTCCAGCGCCTTCTCTGGATGTGTCACAGTGCCATCTAGTGAGTCTTGTCCTGACAGGGAACAAAAAATCAGCAGGTTTCGTTCCATTGCTCTTCAATCCATTCACTATTCCTCTACTCACTATTACCGTATTTGGAAACTTCACTACTGTGCGTTTCTTGTATTCTCCGGGTACTATCTTTCTAGCAAACACTTGTCCATGGGCATTATATGTGCTTTTTAGGGTTCTCATATGAGGCGGGGATTTGTACTATTTTAAACCTGGTTTTGGCTCTTTGTCTTTGAAGAAGAGTGTGTTGGTTTTGGCTTACCTTGGTCAGATTTGCTCTTATATTTACTTTTGAAGTGCAGGGAGATGTAGTTTTGTCAATAAGTGCTCTTTCCCCAAAAGCTAAGCAAATGCACGTTTTAAGCATCTCTTTTTGAAGTATGTTTCTTCCCTCATTCAAACTGAGAAAAACCAAAATTACTTGAGTGAGATGAATGATGGGTAAAAATGTCATGAATCCATACACCACATAATAAGGAAACTTTAAAGAAAAAGTTAAGATCAATGCATAGAAACATACAATCACCAGCAGGTTTATCACAGAGCAGAATAGCTGTCACAAATAAGATGTTCCACATATGTGTTGTGTTCCCTTAAAAAAATGTAGCTATTATTAGACAAATAGGTAGAAGAAACATTTACAGGGTCTAGTATTTCATGTTACTCAATAGGAAAAGAAAAAAGGCTTTGCTATGATACCATGAACAGCTGAATAATGATTTTGAAGTTTTCAGTTTACCTCCACATATACTGGATATTTTCTGAAATCAGAGGGTTGCACTAAAGATCAGTACTGATCATAAAAATAGATTCTAAGCTTTTTCACTAGATAACTGGAAATCATACTGGGAAACCCAAGAGTCTTTGGACAGGCTGTTATTCGTTCAGTGTTCTCACAAACTGTTACCTGTCCGTGCTGGGATCATATGTGTAAATGCACACAGGCAGAATGCTAACTTTATTATAGCAATATGTATTTTCTCAAAAGTCTCTGTATTTCGGAAGTATTTTGGCTTCCCAACATGTATGTGTAACACAGAAAAAGTTTCAATATTTAATGGATCAGTTACTAGACTGAAGTTCTAAAAAAAAGTGGTGCCCAGTTTGTGAGAATTACAGGTATAAAAAATATCAGATATTTTATGGTGCTTCATGACAAATGCTAAAGTAAACAGACACTTCCTTTTTTATGCAGGTGGCTAAAATAGAGGAACAGATGTGCTGTTCTTGAGGTTGCCATTTAAGTTTAAGGAAGCTTGAAACAATAATTTAAAGATGTTATCGTGAAGTGACTGTTTGCTAATGAGGGACATTATCGGAGAGTTATAAATGTTCTTATATATATATAATACTTTTATAACTATACTGAAATTGAGCTAACTAGGAGAATTTTATATTATTTGAATCTACTGATAACTATTCAAAAGTTTATGTGGCAAATTTCACAGCAAAGAAACCTTTTCTTAGATATTAAACCTGGCCAAGTGGTGTTTAAGAGCCAACTATGAACTGGTTGTGCCTCACTGCCAGATTGCAGAAGTAAGACTGTGGCCCCCTGAGGTTTTCTAATGTTTGTCTTACTTTTTCATGGTGAAATTTCATTGATTTTTTTCCCCCCCCGCTTTAGAGAGTATGTAATTGCGANATTTCCCCCCCCCCCCCCCCACTTTAGAGAGTATGTAATTGCGGTTTAACTCTAGGTAACAGTTTACTGCAGTACAGGCCCAGCTAGTTTACATGGCTGCTTGTCCAATATCACTGTCATGGATTTCTTAGAGTCCCCTCATTTAATAGTTGGAGCCAAGCATTGGAGAAAATCTTTAATAAAATAGCATGGACATACTGTTCAGCTAATCTTCATCTTCAGCTGGTCTCAGAGCTAAGGGGACTTGTATCAAAATGCCTGGGATAAATGACTGCTCTTCTACTTATCTCCAGGTTTTCCTTTCCTGTGTTTAAGTACAGGAGAGCCACATCTTAAATTGCTGTTTATTTTGCATCATCTACAGAGCCTGTGAAAGAGACTATAGTACAAAGGACATTCGCTAAGTCCTGGACTTATCCACAGCTTTCACCTCTTAATGTTTATTGATTGCTCTGTTCTACTAACTCTACCCCTTTTAGGTGTGATTTTCAGATTAGCCTTAGGATTTGATGGAGTGAAATTATATTTTCTTGGCAGATGCTCTATGGATAGTAGGAGCTGGGTGGTTCACAGGGAGTAAGCTGAGGGCTGCATTGCTTGAGTGAATCTGTCAAAGAAATGTCTCCTGTATCCTGAATTCTACCCTAAGGAGCAAGTGAGGCTTTTCTATCATCCACTGTTGTCTTACCAGAGCATATATTTGAGGACTGAAAGCACCCTTAATTTTACAGAGATAATCTGTCTGTTCTCCAGGGATATTTGGATATAATAACAGTGCTATGAAAATTTTTTCTCACTGTGTCAACTCTGCCTCACCAGATAGACCAACCCTTCGTGTAACCTATGGTCATTAAAATAATTTTTTTTTATCAAGACATTTTTAGTAACAGAAATACTTATCCCATTGTGATGCAAACAGCAGATATGTCAATAATTTGCTAAAGAGTAAAATTAATTTCTATAACACAATATATTTTTTTCTAAAGTGCAACCTCTGGTGATATGACCTTAAAACAAAAATACCAGAGACAGACAACTAGTAGGGCAGTTTAGTCTTCAGAATTATTGTCGTGTTTTTATTTTTCGATTTTTTTTACTTTTATTTTCCTCAATTTTTGTTCCACTGTTGGCAAAAATTCAATGAAACTTATGTCACAATTATCCAACCATCAACAGAAATCAGAAAGCACCTGTCAGCCCATAAGAGCTGTGCTTCAGAAAATAGTGCTACCACCAGCATTTTATTTACATTCTCTGCCTGCACGGGGAAGCCAAAGTTCTGTTGGTGACTAGTGTGAATTTCAAAGGAGACTTCAGGTTTCTCTAGTTGAAGTTCAATTGCATATATAAACATGTTGAGAGCAATAAAATTGTGTTGGATTCCATTTCCTGTGAATGAGTTGTATGGTCTGGTACTTAATCACTTCCAAACCTTCAGGAATTAAATCACTTATGGTTGTAGGAATATATCTCCATTGATTCAAGGTGCTGGAGGATTACTTGATGAAAACACATTAAACTATGTCACAGATACATCTGAAAGATGCTGTAAGTAGCCTGTTTAGTTACTTTAATAGACAGGATTTATTTCATATCTTAGTTTATGCAAGTTTTTTATAGGTAAGCAAAGAGATAGTTACATGTATTTTCTAATATTGCACATAGCACGTGTCCTACAATGTTGAATTAAAATGAATTAATTACTATACTTAGTCACTTCTTTAATGAACTCTGCTCGTTCTATGCCTGAGTACTGGAAGATAATGTAATAATTACTCTAATTTTCTTTCAGAAATTCTCAAGTGCTTAGATTTCAAAAGCAAAGGTTGTCACCTTTGAACTTATATGCATGCAACTAAAAATAGTGAATATCAAATAGTCTGTCACTGTATTAATCTTTAATTTGTCATCCTTTGAAGTCAAGGGAATAGAAAATACTTATTATATTTTAAAGGCCGAGAAGAAAAATGTTGAGCTCTTTTGAGATTATAAGTTCTTTGGGACATTTTAATTGTTAATTAAAAAAAAGGAAACAAAATTAGATGAACATCCGTCTCCAAACGCAAAGCTGAACAACAGAATTTTTATTACAAACAAAGACTCACAACCAACTGGACTCTGTCTGGAGAGAGAGAGAGTCAGATGCTGTCTTTGATAATTTGAATGCCCCATAGACACTATTAGATTCAAGGGAATTTATGTTTGAACTTACACCGTTGCTTTGGTTTGCTTGACAACCACGTTATTTTGGAGTGATCTTATGGCCATGCATTTCTTAATGTTACATAGTAGGCTGGTTTTGTTGTCTGTGATCAGCCTTTTATGCATGTCAATGGCATTTCCTAGATTTGATTTGAAATAAGTAAGAGGCAATTTAGGCTTTGAATCACTCACTTACTGTATTTGAGAATTTATTCATTCTATGTGCTTACACCTACTGTTCATGCATGAAATTCTTGAAGGTGCAAACTCCATTTATAAGCATAAGGTGCATTTAATGTCGCTTCAGGCTTTATTTCTATTATAGCTATGACTTGTTTTTTCTTTCTATTCCATAAATTGAAAAGTTTACTGTTTATTTTCTGGTCCTGCTTTCCAATTTGTAAAATATCTCAGGTTTTGGGGAGTCATTTGTCAGCATGAAGTTATGAAAAAAACTTACCTTTGTAACGTCAGTGTTTGAATTTAAAAATTTTACAGGAAAGACTATGTCTAGAATTCTTTAAATATCTAAAAATAATTTTCTGATTATGAAAGGTCACACTTTTTGTCCTTGATAGCCTTTCAAAATTTTATTTTCCCTGTGTGATATTGCTTTAAGAGATGTGCTCTGTGTGTGTGAGAGAGGTAGAGGGAATATCAGTGTTTTCCTATTACAAAATAATTGAAGTTATTTTTATGAGGCTTTATTTAAATGGTTAAAGCTTTTTTTGTTTGCTCCCCACGCTTGTGGGAAAGCATATTTAAATATTAATGAGGGAAACATACAACTCAGTGGTAAGGGGAAAGTTTGTGAGCATGAGTGATCAGAATTCCTTTTAGTCAGAAAAACATCTGTATCATGCAGCTAAGAATAGTTGAGAACCAAAGCCTTCCTCAAAATTTATGAGTTTAACAGAGTTTGATGGTCAATATGATATTTGCAGTAGTTTATAGGTAATGGAAATGCAGAAGGACACATGAGAATACATCTATACATATTATACTATTATATGTATATGCACATAATAGTTTTATAATATTCAGACAGTCAAGAAACAGACTGTTAGATATAATTGACAGGTAGACCTTTCTCCTTTCTTGACCTCAGTTTGCATCTCACTGAACTTGTAGTTGAAGATAGCATTATAATATCAATACTATATGAGTTTTACATGAGACAAATCAAGAAAATATTGTACAGAAGGGCAAAAATTGTTGGTGAGCTATGTATGGCAGTTCTGAGTGAAGTGCTATGGTACAGCACATAAATGCAACCACACCAAAAGCAATATTGCGATGGGTTGCACCGTTTGATTTTTGTATCTCTTCCACCTGATATGTTTACTGAATTCCTAGTCTGCCTCCCTGAATTTGTAGGCTGAAGCCAATGAAACCTGGCCTGATGACTGCTTGTAAAGGAATCTGGGCCACGCTTGGCATCTGAAATACGAGACGGTCCCCTTGGTTTCCCTTGTCACTCCAGGATGCCTGTGAAGAAACTGAAATCCTCCAAATCCCTGGATGACTCTTGTTATAGGGACATTTATGGAACTGAAAATCACTTCTCTGTCATTCAACATTTTCTGGGCCGTGAAGTTTTACAGTTCTGTGAAGGAGCTAATCCAACTCCCTGCATTGCTCCAGGACCCCCTGAGGCTAGATTAGCTGTTGGGGATGAAGTGTTGGGTGTATACGTCTGGAATCTCCTCGGTTACGAGTGCATCAGTGTGGTAGTGATGTGTGTCTTTCACCACAGCCTTTCTCCGCTGGCATTTTCTTCCTAGCACAGACAAAATGCAGCAGCTTTTGGACATCTGGAAACTCCAGTCTAAGAAACTGTCAGCTGAGCAGGCTCATGTTCTCCTCAATATCTTTAAAGATGCTTGGTGTGTCTGGTGCAATAGTCTGCGGATGGAAGGGATTTTGTTCTTGGGAGGATTTTCTTTCCTGCCCCTTCTTGCTATTCTTCTTCTTCTTCTTCTTGTTATATTATAATTTTGTTGTTAAACTCCTGTATTTAGGTCGCATGCCTATGCTGAGTTCTCTTTATCAAAATAAAGATATAGTATTTTCTATTAATACATTTATGTTTGTAAATGTCTCTCTATTCTTCATAAATTTAAGCAAAATAAAATTAAAAAGCACTAAATAAATGAATTCCAAATAATAGGTCTTGATTCTGAAAACACTCCAATTTTCAAATCTCCCTGGAAACAGTATTAGTTAGAATTTTTTTCTTTGTGACTTCCTGTAGCATGCATTTCCTTTTCATCCTTCAGTTTCAGATTGATAATTATTAGGGTTAGCCAGTCACCACTATCAACTTCATATTGGTTTCTTTCAAACAGGGATCCAACCTAGTCTCTGGGGAGTATGTGAAGTTTCTTGTATTGTGTTTGTGCAAGCAGGAGATGGTGACAGTTTTAAAACCTGAAGTAATATTCTGCATGCTACAAGATAGAAAACAGCCACATAAATTTGCATACTTTGGTATCTAACTTTAGGTCTCATTCTAAGTGCACTGGAGAAAATACAACAAGATTTTTTGCAGAGGATTCGCAATGATGGCAAAATAAGTGTTAGAATGGGTACCTGGATGCAACTTTGTCCTCATATACACATTATGTTAAACAGAAGATAAGCTGACATTTTAGAGGTTCCATTTTAGTGGAAAAGAACAAAAAGGAATAAGGGTAAACTTGTATGGTTATTTCCAATTATTTTAGGGTACTGTTTAATTTTAATCAAAATAAGAATCTACACTATTTTCTTGGTGGCAGTATGGAGTCTGTTGACCTTTGGGTATATTCTATTAGGATGAATTTCCACAGTTTCAAGAATCCATAGGTTCCATGGAGGAAAGTTCTGTGCCATGATCATTTTATGAGGGCAGCTGAGCTTCTGTTCATTCTTCTGGTAAAACCATGAGACAGTATCTATTGAAACAGGATGCTAACTAAGTAAGGATCCTGAACCATCTAAATTTTTTTTTGCACATTAAAATTACTATTGATTCTGAGTCACAGGGATGTGACTCATCCTGAAAGTTAGATATGTCCCCAAGATGTTGCTGCATCAGAGGCTCATATTGAAATTAGTGTTAGGGTTGCTTGGTTTTCTGGGGGGGAGAGTGGGGTGGGCTGGGTAGGTGATGGGAGCAGTGTTGCTTTTGCTTTTGCTTTTTTACTTTTTTTGTTAACACACAGGGAGGGGACAAGTGAGAGACCAATATTTTGTAGAGAATATTGTTTTTCTTCAGCTATCTGAATACTTAAGCTGACACTTCAGTTAATCAACTAGACATTCTCTGGTGTGATACTGTGGTTACTAATGCTCACTTCCTGGTTCCATACTAGAGAGTGTCGGGTAATTCCTGCTGGGAATAATTACAAATATTTCTCTGAAAAATTAACCCAATATTCATCACTGGCAGAAAAGCAAATAGAATATTAGTTATTATTAGCAGAGGAATTTAAAGCAAATCAGGAAATTAATTTGTGATGCTGGATAAATCTATTTGTAAAGTTGTGTAATTTTGTAAATTTAAATTTTGAGTACTCTGTGCAATTTTTCTTGATTAATTTTCAAAGAGAATCTAGTAAAACTAGAAAGTCCTTGATAGACCAAAAGCATGGAGTATCTTTCATATGTATTGTGATGTGAACTGAATTAAATTTTGCAGCTTGGAAAAGAGGTAAAAGACAAAATAGAAGGATATACAAATATACAAACTGATATACTGAAAAAATTTTTTTAGCTTGTAAATAAATTTATATTTAATGAAAGAAATTTATTTTTGGATGATTTGTACTTGTAGAACCCATTACCACAGGCTATTGTAGAGAACAAATATATGATGGGATTAGGCAAATTTATGGACTATATGTTCTGAATTACCTACTAAACCTGAGGGTCCAGACACAACTTTGAGCTTCCTGTAAGTTTCTAGATTCTTAAAGCATAACACAGAGGCAATTATTGTATGCACACTGCGATCTTCAGTTCCTTGGGAAAGTACATTTTGCTAAGGCAGGGCTAGACTTAGCAAATTTTTTCATATATTCTGACCAGGAGATGATATAATGTTCCAAATATTTTGGATTTATAGTATCCGGCAAAGTTAATACACTTCAGAGACTTCTATGCCTGGTTCAAAAAGACTGGAAAGAGATGCAGAAAAAAGATATTTTGGGATGTGTCTATTTTAGTAAGTACAATTTTAGTATTGAGATGTAACTATTTTATAAAATAGTTAATGTTTCTTTACAATAATTTTTCCTTTTCACTTTTTTTTTTTTAAATAAGGTTTTACTTTGTATTTCTGAATGTTCGCAAGTATTTAGGTAAAATGCTCCATAAACACAAAAAGAATAAACAGTGTCAACCTCTCTATTTCCATTCACACTATTAATGTTTATTTTATTAGAGATATCTATGATTTGTTGATACCACTTGAACATTTCATTTCTTAAAGGAAGCATAGTTTTAGAGCTAGAAGCCTCTAGAGTCTGTAAGCAGGCGGCGGAAGTGAGTGGGCTGATATTGAGAAAAGCACTGTTGATTGACATGATATATTGGTTTAGAGTGTATTAACTTATCTCACACTTTAAAGAGTCAAAATTAACTCAGGAACATGTTTAGAATCCTAACACCTCAACAGATGGAAAGCTCCCTTCCTTCCTCCTTCTCTGAAATCACCTGGCAAAGAGTGAGCCAAGGCTAAAAAGGTGGTTTAGAGAATTTTAGTTCACTCTGCAAATTATTTTTTTACACTTCTCAGAATAGTGCTCAGCTTTCCACAAACCAGAATGAATCTTCATAGCTTTTCTTGTTTCCTCATAAGAAAAAATAAAGATCAGGAGTAGAGTTTATTTTAATTGCAGTGCGTACAGTATGTCATGGTCTAGTGCGTCAGGCATTGCTATTTTGTGTCTGTGCTTAATTCCAATTTTAGATGGACATACATCATAACTGTAAACACCTGCCTCGCGTCATTAAGGATAGTAAAAATATCCCATTGTGGGAGGATCATAAGCTGTGTTTTAGGCAGTTTGTGTGTGATCTCTGACAAGAACATACCGTGCTACATCTTTCTCACTGTCTGTATTCTCCTTTGGATGAGAAATACGCAATTCTGTCTCTGTCCTTGGCCCCAGCGCTCACATGCGTACACGCACATGCACAGTATCCCAGCAGTACTTATAGTAATTTAAAATTATTTTACAATACTCATACTTTTAATAGAAAAATGAAACTAAATTTAAAACATAAGATTAGCTTAAGGCCTTAATATATACATAGAGTTTAGAGGTCATTTACAATAATTGCATTGCTGCCATATGCTTAAGGAAGATTAATTAAAGGAAATAAAGCTAGAGTATTTCTGCTTTCATTAAAAAAAAGATGAGGTTAGTGCTTAAAAAGAGAATAGAAGTTTTCACATAGAGATCCAAACATGAGTAAGTTGCAAGCAGTCCTATCATCTGTCAAACAAACTACCACATGAAATTCATAAATAGCAGTGTGTAAAAAGGAAACTAGGAAAGCCAAACTCCACTTTAAAGCTACAGAGAAACAGGAGCTTTTTAATAAAAGCTGAGAAGTCCTAGCTGATATTATTAAAACTCTTCACATGCTTTGGGCTTAATTTTTTGTTTTGTATTAATTCCCAGAACAATTCCCTATGTATTGCAAACATTTGCAAACAGATAAACTGAGGACAAACTCCTGACTCCTTTTGTTTTCAGGAGAATGTGAGCACACGTCATATACTGTCATGCAGAAACTTAAGTACTAGTACAGCCTGCCTCTGGCTAACGCTTTTCTCTCCTTAAAACTCAAAGAAATGTGCAACACTTGATTTTATTATCATTATAGTCAGTCCACCAGGAAAGAGCTGTCTGTGGAGGAGTAATCCAAACACTGCTTTAATTACCAAACTATTGGACTACTGAAGTTTTAAGTTTAAAAATAAATAAGAAAATTGACCAAATATGAAATCCATAATTTCAATTTTTGTGTTTTTCAGTCGCTTGCAGCACTGATGGACGAAAATCCAGCTTGTCCTTGAGCTCCTATACAGTTGCTCACCTGCTTTTGTGTGATCTTGGCTTTTGTTTTGTACTTCTTTGTAGGTCTTTGTTTCTTCTAGCCCACACCTTTTCCTACTCAGGACACCAGTTTTGCTGCTAGAAAAGTCATAACGTCTACTGTTTTCCATAGAGCAACACCAAACCTTTGAGCTAAAATGATGCTGATGCTGAAAGAAGTGTATTGGCATAGCAGATGTGATAATTGGGATACGCAGACTCTCAGCATCTCTTTCTTCCACTTGCACCTTTCTACATGGGCAGTAGTGTTTTTTGGGAAGCCTCATCTACAAAGTGATTGCTTTCCCACAAAACAGGGAATGCAGTAGTGGGTATTTTCATTTCCCAGATTATCTGTCTCGTGTAATCTAAGTGTTAAATGGCTTTGCAGTGTGGTCAGCGTCTTCCATTTACTGTGAATAGTATGGAAAATAATTTCAAAGATAGTAATCTCTCTTTTTAATCTGCTGTGTTACTGTGTTAGCATGCAGCTCCTGGAATTTTGCCATTGGTTATATTAACTCTAGCATTGAATATATTTTTTTTGGCAGACATTTCTTGGTATACACCCAAGAGAAAGATAGCTTTGGGTAGAGTGTAGGGTTTTTTGGGTTTATTTTGCTTTTAAGTCTTTCTGTGTATGTGTGCGTGTATGTCTAGAAGTTCTATATAAAAGCTTATATATATATAGATATTTAATATATAATGAAACCAATTAAAAATCTTTCACCTGAAATATAACACTGGCAGATGGAACATAAGAAAGCAGGACCCATGAGATGCCTTATTCCACCAGTGTACAGGTTGGGTCACCTCTCTTGCTCCCGTAAGACGTACAATGTTTCCTGTCCAGAAAGCTGACACCTGTCCTTCTGACCTGTGTGCTACTGATACATTCAAACACTGTAGTGGAGGTGAGCTTCTTGCAGGTATTTCAGCTGTTCTGGGACATCTGAAGCAACTAATATACTTCCATAAAAACAGCTTCTAAGGTATCCATTTTTCTCCAGAATTATCTCCTGAATATTGATGCTACCATCTCCAATTGCAATTACACCTACAACTGAACTGAAGATGCTGCTAGATCCTTGCTCTATTTACTTACAGATGAACCAGCAGAGTGTGGTACACGAGCAAAACTGAGACACGTCACAAATGAACATGCATTTCTACTTTCCCTGAAAAAAGAAAATGAAGCCTTAATTGAAATCCATGTCTTGATAATCCTGCCAGTTACATTTGCTTTTCATAAATAAAGATCCATGAGAGATGACAAAGGAGTTAGTCTCATATATGTCTAGGAAACGAACACAGACAACTGAGAAAATTAATTGGTAACCAAATCTGCTAGTAATGACTGCTCTGGCTGTCTACCATGAGGTTATGCATTTGTATCTTTAGAATTATGATACTAGAATATTGGTTTCATAGGTCAAATGTGAGACTTGATTATTCTCAAATGATAATTCCTCAAGAGGAAGGAGCAAGTCTGTAAAACATGGTAGGCCCTCTAAGTCTCAAAAAATATGAAAGATCAAGTCTGATGGTCCAGTGGCCCATTTGACACAAAGAACAGTAATATTAGAGGATTTGGCTTAGCTGATTTTTCAGTGAATGATATATAGGTATCAGTCAATAGGGAATTATGTTAAGTGAATTTACACCAAAAAAAATCCTTGTACTTTGAAAAAGAACCTGAAGATTTTCTGAGACCTTTTCAAGTCTATCTTTAAATACCCAGAGGCTTTTTTCTTGGCTATTAAGTCAAAAGATGCCCAGAGGCTGACATATAGCAGCAATTTGCAGTCTATGTTTAATATTAAATTATTTTGATAGATCTGTCTTGTGGCGTTTGTTTGTTTGGGTGGTTTTTTTAAACAAGACTACTTTTGTGGAGAAGGAATTACTTTCTTGCTTTTTCTTACTCTGTTTTCCCTTTTTTATAGTACTGCTTTGTTCTCTAGGTCCTAAAGACAGCTGAGATACTATTCTAGGACCTAAGCCTCCTTAGTTCTTGTTGAAGCTAACAAGAGATGAGAACAGTCGCATTTGTGTAGAACCTGTGTTTGCTTAATATTCTTAGCTCATCTCCCATTCACCTTATGTTGTGAGTCATACTTTTTAGACTATTCTTATAATGCCTTTGGTTCCCACCCCTACTCCCTTTTCCAGGCTATCAGTTAAAAACTGAAGACAATAATAAGAAGATAAAGATAAATAAGATAAATAAGAAGATAAATAAATTTTGACTTTACCATTCAGCCAGTAAATCCAGAAAGTCAAAAATTTAGGACGGCAGCTCTAGGGAGATATTCTGTTTTCTAGGTATGTAATCCTATTTTTTTCCTTGGGGACTAGCAGCATGGAAGTCCTATCAAAATGTGTTTTGTTTCTTGTCTTTGTACACTGCTAAAAGTCTTCTTGGGGGCATAAAGACCTGAGAAATGGAGGTGTCTGTCATGTTTGATTTAGTTTGAGGTTTGTGTCTTAGAGGACGTGAGGAGTTACAGCAGCAGGGAACATGATTCTCAAAAACTAGTTTTATTTATTTATTTTAAAATATAGATATCTCTATTAAAAAAAAAAAAGATGAGGTGATGATAATAATATATTTTAAAAGTTTCTAATCAGCCTTTTTGTGCAAACACATAGTCCAGAGAGTGAATAGAGCCTGCAAAGAAAGCTGGTGGAAGTAAGAATGCTAATAGACTCTTTGGTCTTACTGAAATGCACACTCTATAAGTTATGCTTCATAGTGCTTTAGCCTAGTTTAGGACAAAATAAATCTATAAAATGCAGAAGAATTAAAAAAAAGTAATCATAGAAGAGAACCTAAAGAACCAGTTAACTTTTCAGGTCAGAGGCAGGATTTACAAAGAGTAGAGGTCAAGTAAATGTGTTACTGCTAAGGTTAGAAAAATAGGGGGAAAGCTATGTGCCATATTTTCTTTAATTGAGATTTATATTGTAGATTAGGTGATGAAAGAGGCTTCTCCCAAACAAACCACGCACATGCTGTTAATCTTATGCTCATGTGAGGTTCATGCTCACTGGTTGCAAGATTTTTGTTTCTTTCTAATTTAATATCTAGACTTTGTATTTATTCCATGTAAGCCAGCTACCTGTAAATCGTGAGATGTTAAGCAGAACTAATAAAATGTCAGTATTAAGATTCCTTTCTTAAGGCTATTAAAGTTATACAAGTACATTGTTTTTCTATTGGATTATTTTGCTTCTTGTACTACATAGCTTAGTATTCTAACACCAGTCCTTCGAGACAATTGATCTAAAGCAAATTGATTTAATTTTTATTTTCCAGTTCATAAAATGAAGCCAGCAATATAGAAATCCACTGTAAGAATGTCATCTTGCTTCTATTTTCTCTTTTTACATTATGGTAAATTTTTTCATCAAATAGTAGTCACATTTTTTATTGTTTTGTTAAAGTGCTCTCTCTCTTTATGTTTAGAGTCTGAAAACAAGCATTTAAGGTACAAGGGCAATCTTGAGCAAAGAGGTAAAAACAATTTTATTCATATTTCATAATAATTATTATTGCTAATACTGTTCTGCATTCAGAAATTTGAATGTATATGAAAAAATCTCACCAAAAAGGAACATTATAATCTTAAGTGTATTTTTCAATGCCAATAGGCAAGCTAAAGTAGGGTGGGAAATTTCACCAGACTGAGGGTGAAGAGAAGCAGTCTCAAGCCATTATTGCACTTGAAATGAGTGGACAGTTCTACTGTTCTGCCCAGTCTCAGGTTGTTTTCTTTCTTTGTCAAAGAATTTACTCTTCACTTATGCTAATTCAACTGAGAAATGTCCCTTGCTTTGGGAAGAGTTTTATATTAGTCATAAGAGTTAGAAATATTTTGTCAGTCATTTGCTGCAAGTGGTTTACCTTGGTTTTTGGTTGCAGTAGAACACATTTGACCCATGAGGGTTAAAGAGCATCTTTTAAGAGAAAATAAGAAATTAGTTAAGACTGACTTTGAATTATGCCTTGTGGATTTGGAGCTGAAGCTCTAACTCTTTCCAGGTGAGCTGGCTTGCTACGCTACAATGGAAAGAAGATGAGGAGTGTAGGTTTGGCTGATCCTTGCCTGGCTCAGCTGGCTTGGCTGCAGGTCCCAGGGGGTGCCTGTGCTGGTTTGGACACAAATCCAGGAGGAAACAACCCGAAAGGGGCATCTCTCTCTCTCTCTCTCCTGCCTGCCAGGCAAGCAGGCCCCGGCAGCACCTCCCCCATGGGTTCGGGAAAATAATTTCTCGAGTAAAAGTGAAAAAAACTATTTATTTAACAAACAGAGTCCCCCGCTGTCACGGGGAAAAATGGAGATTGAAACTCCCTCCCCTGTCCCCTAAAAGAGGACTATGGATTTTAGAGTTCTTTCTGTAGGTAAAACCTGCAGTCCTGAGCTGGGCCGGGCCGGCCAGGCAGGGTCCGACGATCCCCCTTGGAGGGTCCCGCCGATCAGGTCCGGAGATGGGAGCTGGTCTCGGATGAAAAGCAAGCCAAAAACAGTCCAAAAAGGAAAAGAAGCCGCTGAGGTAGATCACAGTCCCTTCTCTGCTGAAAGCCGAAGAGACTAGAGAGCAAAAGTCCTCTAACCAACCAAATGTAGTCAGAATTGGGAGAGAAAAGAATGCATAACATTCTAGTTCCAAGGTCAAGCTGGCCGCTTTGAAGAGTTCTCTCGGCTTCTCTCTCTCCCCTTTGCAATTTAAAGGTACACTAGAGATCAAGCAGGCGATGGGGAATACAGTATGGTCATAGAATCACCCCAAGACAGTGCCTGAGCTCCTGGCAGCAGGGAACCTCCGCTGCTGTGCTGTGCATGTCCCGGTGCTGCTCGCCAGGCAGTACCAGGGACACGCAGCTCTCACCTTTAGCGGGATTGGTGAACCTTCCGTATACGCAATGTCTGCACCCACTGGTAGGGCATGCAGCAAGACAGAACTGTGAGGCAGAGGATGAAAGTCAACAAAATGTGGGGGCTTTTTTAAACAGGTAGCTCCTTCAATAGAGAGAAGAAAAAGGACACATGCTAAACACAAATAATTTTTTCTTGGTTCTGTCTTTCTAGTAAGGTTGGATGAGACTTGGGGATTGTTATGAGTTGTACAGTGAAGTAAATCTATTCTTTACTGATTACTCTGGAGGAATCAAAATCTAGTGTGTGATAGTCACCCTCTCCTAAGGTAGTCACATGGAACTTAATTTTAAGGAAACTTTAAAAATCTATTATTAGTAGCAATTTTTTAAATGCTAGCTATAAGCAAACTTGTTTATAGTGGATCATGTGCTCTAAAGCAATTGTTTTGGTAGAAGGGAAAAGGCTGAACTCTTTGCAGGGATGTAATTGCCTTAATTAATTAATGAGTTTGCAAGGATAAGACAAATGAAAATTCCTAAGTTCAGTTCTGCTTTTAAAGCTGTGTATTGCGGAATTGTCATTCCTATGCGAGTCATCAAACAAAGCCTAAGAGTCTGATTAGCTGAGCGTGCTTCTGTCTTCCATATGACTTCTGATCTGTGTGTTGGGCCCTAAGTCTCTCACAGCCTCAGCTACCTGTTCAGTGAAGGTGTTTATAGAGGGCTGTAAAAGGGGGTTAGTGCCTAAATGGAACTGTTATAGTTTAGCAACAACAGCACAGAGTTTACAAGAATCTAACACTTTCTAGAGAGACCTGGGTTCTTTTTCCTCACCCCCAAACCCATTTAATGCCATGTTTGGAAAAGCATGTGGCTTCCTGTGTAGGTCAGTGCCTGAGCCTGGGTGTGATTCCCAGACTAACAATTCTTCTGCCTGTTCCTGTCTCAGTCCTCAGTCTGGAAGTGGTGACAGCCCATTTCTCTTGCCCATATCCTGCTGTTTCCTATTCTCACCTGGGATATCAGAATCAGGGTTGGGGATTTTTTAAAATTATTGTTATTTTCTGCTATGAATGCAAGTTTTTCCATATTACCAGGGAAGTGAATCTTGGCATAATTCCTTTTAAAGTTCATTTTAAAATCTTAATTTCCTAGTGATGGTTTGTAATACTAAGCAGAGGGCATTATGGCAGCACTTTTTTTGCTGTCTTACATATAATTTGATTACTATTTACAACAGATGAGAAGTTTGTTTTTTAATGAAGTGAATGACATTTATTAACTGCCCCATGACCAGTTCAAAATAAATCAGCAAATCTGAACAAAATAAAAATAATTAATCTACAGAGATGGTTGTCTTCTGTGAATCATCTAATGCCACCTATCTCAGATTGGTGTTTCAGGAACCATTAGTGAGGATTTTTCACTTTGTGACATGGCACAGTGAGGGCAGATAAGTCCAATTAGTCCTTTTCCCAGTAGACAAGGTATTTTAATTAGTTTTTAAGAAATAAAAACGGGGCGTCTAGTAAAGGGTATGGGAAAGGACTCCTGACTTTCTCTCTCTATGTGTGCCATACTGCATATACAGTGATCTTTCAGAAAACAATGGAGGAAAACATATATCTATAGGAGCTTGATTAAATTATATTCTGAATTATGAGAAAGGTCTCTATTTACAAATAGAAAAAAATCTATATTAAAAGAAAAACATAAACTTCATAATTAAAAACAATTTCCTTTTTAGTGAAAGAATGTATAAAGCAGTGATTTTTGGATTTTTTTATGGATACTTTTTATGATTCTTGACTTAATTTTGTATGAAAATTAATGTTTATTGGATATTAATATTTATTTGGTGTAGCAGTGTTTGCTGTTTAAATATAAAAAAAGCCCTTTATTAATGATTTTATATTTACTGTAATTGCTTTTCTCTGAAGACAAGATAGTTTCCAAGAAGTTTGTGTTCTGAATGTAGTGCCACAGTGCAAGGGGTTTGACTGAAATTTGGTTTTCAAGAGGTCATATCCTCCATCTATTAGCTGCTTGTACTTGCTTTCACTTGATAATCTTCTACTTCCCCTCAGTTTGAACAGTGGTTTAGAAAACCATTCAGGTAACAAATCAATGATTAAATGATTTGGTTTAAAGACATCTTTGAAGCGATTGCTTTGACAAGGTCATTTTTAACCAAAATATATTTAGTCCAGTGACTTGCAACCACACTCCTTTAACAGTTGTGTCAGCTGAATAGAAGGGATAAAAGAAGCACCTCACTATGATGGTAAGGACTCTTTAAGTTGGCTTTGTTGCCAAAGTCCAAGTATATGTAACTCTGGACATAAAAATGTATGCAAAATTCTGTCAGAGCTGTGGCATTCCTGCTAGACTGCACGTGCAGCTGTATGTAAAAGTAAATCCAGAATCAGCTTGTAAGCCGTGAACTTGCACTTATGTTCCAATAGACGCTTTTAAAGTGGTTGCTTCCTGTGCTTTTGGTGGAATTGTCCCACTAGGAAGGAGCTTGAATTGTTTCATTTTCCAAAGTATGTGTTACATGGAACCTGTGTGCCTCTGCTACCTCTCTTCCCCATCTCCTCTTTGCATCTGAGCTTTCACTCTCTCCCATCCCTCATTATTTTGGGCTTGTTAACTTTCAGTTGTTTTGGAATTTTGTTGCTTTTTAGACTAGCTGTTGATCACTAATTGATGAAATAGCTATTTTCCCTCACATTTCCAGGATTTGCAGATGCTTGTATCTTTTGCTAGACTTAACTAAGCTTTATCTGTCTTCAACACAAGATGATATTGTGGGCCATTGTTTTATTCTTTTTTTCTGCACCTGTTTATATATTAGTTTGAATGTTAATCCATCATGGCTATCTGAGGGTTGTCAATATTCTGTCAGACTCTGAATTAATGCTTTGAGTTTCACTTGTGTTCTTATCTCCTGCAATGAGGGTCTGAGCCAAAAAAAAGTGGCTATAGCCAACAGACAGAAAATCTGAGATGGGAGGAAGAAAAGGAAAGAGCCATGAAAATAAAAAATTGAGAGGGGTATGATGAAACCAAGGTATAGACACTTCTCACCATGAGTGTCTAAGTGTCAATTCAGGAAGAGATTTTGAAAGACTACTACCTTACTTTTAGGTACAAAACACTAATTTTTTTTTTTCCATTAAAAAGGTTCCCAGCACAGGCCTGTAACTATTGCTAAGTATCCATTTCTCCTATAGTCAATACGTAAAGTACCAGCTTGCTTGAGGTCTGGATATAACTAGATTCTGAGACCCTTGTTGAAGCAAGAAGTTCTCCTGACATTTAGAAACTTATTTACTTAGAAGCAAAAAAGAGGAAAACAACCAAAATGCTCAGTTTTGTCCCTGTAGATGGTTGTTTCTTCCTATAAAAGAGAAAAAGAGATTTACCACCAAATTATGCCAACACCAGTATATGGAGTAAATGCTACCCAAAGAGCACAGACATCCAGTCTTTGGCATTGTTCCAAGGAAAGTCTGATTCTTCCCTCACTTCAGTTTTAGGTGAGCAGTGTCCTGTTACATCCTTACTCTCTTCCAGCTTGGATGGTCACTGCAATGCCCATCAATTGGTCAAGTGTTTCAGACACTATATCTAGTCCTTTGATAAGTGCAGTTTCTGGTTAGCTGAAAGAGTTGTCTTTATTTTTTTTTCATTTTTCATTTTTTCCTTTTCCTATCCTGTAGTACTTTTGCACTAAAACCCAAAACTAGTATTTAGGAAATAAAATTAGAAAAATAGTCTTAAAATCAATAGATTTAATGTCAGTTTCTACTGATAGAGTACCAGTGTTCTGTGGTGACAGACTAGTGATTTTTTATCTACATGTTTCCTAGTTTGTTCACAAAATACAAAGCCATGAAATGTCTAGACTTTTCTTTGCAAATACATTTTTTACAGGCAATTTATGCTGCTGTCTGAAGCTCTGCTGCTTGAACAGGCAGCCTGCTTTTGAGTGGGAAAGTGAAGCATGTAGACAACACTTACCACACTGTGAATGCTAATGAATGATACAGGGAAATTAAGGTTAAAATGAGAAATGCGTGGAGACCTCATAGCAACCTTCCAGTATCTGAAGGGATTCTACAGGCAATACGGAGAAGGATTCTTTGTCAGAAACTGCAGTCATAGGAGAAGGAGTGATGGGTACAAACTAAAAGGGTAAATTTAGGGTAGATATTGGGAAGAAATTCTTTACTGTGAGAGTGGTGAGCCACGGCAGCAGCTTGCCCGGGGGGTTGTGAATGCCCCATCCCTGGAAGAGTTCAAGGCCATGCTGGATAAAGCCTTGATCAGCCAGGTCTGTCAGGAGGTGTCTCTGCCCATGGCAGCAGGCATTGGGGCTAGGTGATAGTTAAGGTTCCTTCCAACCTCTCAAGATTCTGTGATTCTCTGACTCCCTGATTCTATGACTTAGGCCAGGAAGGATTTTACTGGAACTTGTGGTAAAGTCCTGGTTATGCTGAGGCAAATAAAAGCTTTTGAATTGATTAGAATGATATTTTACCCGCAAGTGAAATACTTCTGAATACATAATATAGTTCTTGCAGGAGCCCTACTGATGAGCTGGGCAGAGTTGACACCCCAGAGTGAACACCGTGAATGGCCTTCGCCAAGGGCTGGTGCACGAGCCTGGTCTTACTGTCCTGGCTCCATGAATAACTGCTGAGATTGTTACCTCTCAGATCATCGAGGCATGCTTGCAATGGGAAGCCCTTAGATGAGCAGCAGTTATACTAGATATGCAATTTCCAAGTGTAGTGATTTTGTCAACAGAGAAAATCTTGTGGAAGGCTTTGTTTTGCTCTTCCAATTTCTTTCCCTCTTCTAGTCGAGGGAAGTGAGCCTGTGACTGATTTGGGTCTAAATGCTGGCTGGAGCCAACCTCCTATAATCATGAAGCTTGCAATTTTACTCTAATTTCAATCTTGCAGAGAGGGGAACTAAAAGTAGACAATTCAGAATAAGTTTTCTTGAAACTATTGAAAGCTAGGACAGAAAGAATTTTTCTATACTTGTACTTTGTATCAAAATCTGGTTTATTTCAAGGTAAAAAGTGAATGATCAATTCTTAAGATACATTTACATTCTTTACAGAACTTTACTGAAGCTTTATGGTTTTGGTCTATTTAACACATATCAAATCTCTTGAAGAGTGAGTGCTGGCAGCTCTAACCAGGAAAAAAAAATCATGATGCAGTCACTATGTCATTCTTCCATCATATTTTGGCTTCAAGACATTTTCTATGGTTTGTTCATTTTCAGATCTTGAAATTCCTCCCACACCTCAGAAACATTTTTAGGTGATACTGCATGCTTAGGATTCATTTCCAGCTTAAGAGAAATGTGCAAGCAAATGCTGAAGTTTTGGCAACAGATATGGAGAGACTTACTATGGTAGAAACTTCAGTCTGAAATCAATTTCTTGGAAATGGGGTAAATTCAGTATGTTTAAACCACATACTTTTTCCAGTAAGAGGGAACGAGACGCTATAATTGTTACTGTAAAGCCTAGTAGTATGATTCAGAACTAGAAAATGCAGCTCCAGCTCTATGTGATAATCTTATCACCAGCTCAATCAGCTCTATCAGAAGGAATGAAAAAGAACTCTACGAGTCTCATTTTGTACTTGTTTTTGTGAGAAGGCTAGGAAAGGTGGAAGAGGAAACTAGATTCAAAGAAAAACAACCTAAGTTTGAGATTTCTGCAGTAGTTTTATAGAACTAGTGAGCCTGGAAAAAGATACCAGCCCACAAGATACCTTTTAGCTTTAAAGTACCCTTTTAAATATTTTTTATTTAATTTCCTGGCTCATGAACAATGAAATCAGCAGAGGAATATTTGAAACAATATAAGATTTGGAGGACTGTATTCTTCTCTTGGTTCATTCACTGCTATGAGTTGTACATTGATTCATACAGTCTCAGCATCTGACTATCACTTCATTAAGATCATTTGTTCCCCTGGTACTCTGCACAGAAACAAAAGTAAAGGGAAAAAATAGTCTGCCCGAGTTCATAGGACATCGTAAAACACAATATGCCTCAGAGAGTACCTGGGATAGTGTTCTGACTCCTATACCTGCTTTGCTGCCCAGACCTGTTGAATTTGTACTGAAAACTGGAGGGAGGGAGCATGCTGGGGAATAGCCAGGGAAGAGAGAAGAGGGAGCAAATGTTTTGGGATTCTTCTCAACTAGCAGGATCTTCCTCACATGGTGATAAATTACACCTTGGACCCCTACAGTCACGCTGGGAGAAAAGACCATAGGGTTGTGAACTATATTCCCACCTTCTCTTTTTGCTGCCCAGCTGCATAGCAGCAGAATGTTTAGTCTTTAAAGCTAAGCCTGCAGCTGAAAGTTGAAAAGGTCTGAGTGCTGGGGTGCAGGTCTACTGGTTTTGATAAATTTCACTTTCCCCTCTCTTACACATGAAGATAAGATTATAATGAAGATTCTGTGAAGTTAGAGGTCACTGTAGGAATTTCCCAAGAGGAACAGGAAAAGGAAATACATTTTTATACTGTACTTAAGTTGCTATTCATTTCATTTATTCAGAAGGTTCAACAGACAGCAGATGCATATTACCTAAGCAAAGGACTTTAACAACAAGGAAGTTCAGTGTTTAGCTGTTAGTTTAGGCTCAGTGCACACAAGAACAACTGCCCCTATATTATATTCTCTCACTTTAAAAGTGCTCCTTAAACAATAGGAATCTGAAACTTATAGAAATTCACTTCAAGACAGTATGAATTTGAAGCAATTAAGAATTTAAAAATGAAACCTGGAACACTGTTCTCCAGTAAATAGCGAATCATTTACAGTTAAATTGCAATGAAATTTGCTAATAGCACGGCCTAGTTTATATTATGAATCAATATAAGTATATAATTTTTTAATGAGAAATTTAGAAATTGAACAAAGTCCAAGGAAAAATAAGGAAATGGTTAAGTATGACAGAGGATATTCAGAGAACTTTATTAGAATATGAACATTTCTCTTTGATTTTTATTTGGCAGAAGGGAGAGCTCTGCACTTTCCTCTTACATGCTTTTGACATTCAGGTTTATTCCTAAATTTACGCAATAGATTCTTCCAAAGGAGGTACATCTCAGGAATTTTTTTTCTCTGGAACGAGTATAGGATTCTATGTCCTACCACAGAGGAGCAATTTTGGGACAATCCATTCTGGGGATCTTTTTGCAGTGATGATCAAGTGGCTTGAAGCCCTTGGGTTTGACCAACCCACCACGAATCTGATATTTCTTCCTCCTCCACTATTCAATATTCCTGCTGCCAGTTCCCTTGATCCTCAAAACACTTCCTCATGTACATTTCCTAGATCTCAGTATAACATTATTTTTCACAAAGGTAAAAAATGGTCTTGTTCACTTCATAAAATTGTGCAAAAAAATAGCAATGTTTGAATTGTTGTCCTAGCTGGCTAAATTGATGAATTTTGAGACCTAGTGTGTAAAGCAAGTGCCCAAAATATAAACTAGTCACTATTTACTGCCTGACCAGAGAAGATAAAGGGTGCTTTAACTTTCTACCACGAATATCAAATGAGTTGCCTAGAGTTCACTTGCCAGAAAGGTATCACTATTTCAGCTGAACCAACCATCACAGAATCACAAAGTATTCTGAGCTGGAATGGACCCACAAGGATCATCAATGTTCAACTCCAAGGAGGGGCCAAGAATCTCCAGCAAACTTTCCAGAGCACTGAAAAGCTGCTTATGAGATGTTTTCATGGAGTCCCAGAAGAGTTTCAGTTGGAAAAGACCTTAAGGATGATCCCAATCCACCCCCTGCCATGGCAGGGACAGCTCCCACTATCCCAGGCTGCTCCAAGCCCTGTCCAGCCTGGCCTTGGACACTGCCAGGGATCCAGGGGCAGGCACAGCTTCTCTGGGAAATTCATTCCAGTCCCTCCCCACCCTCCCCACCCCACTTCAGGACACGCCCAGAATACCATCATGTGCCAGAGAGTATTGTCCAAATACGTCCTGAACTCTGTCAGGCTTGGTGCTGTAACCACTCCCCTGGGGAGCCTGTTCCAGTGCCCATTCACCCTCTGGGTGAAGAACCTTTTCCTGATATCCAGCCTAAACCTTATCTGATAGAACTTCAGGCCATTCCCTTGGGTCCTGTCACTGGTCACCACAGAGAAGAGATCACTGCCTGCCCCTCGTCTTCCCCTCACGAGGAAGTTGTAGACTGTGTTGAGGTCTGACATCAGTCTCCTCTTCTTCAGGCTGAACGGATCAAGTGAGCTCAGCTGCCCTTCTAGGTCCTTCATTGTCCTCACAGCCCTCCTTTGCACACTGTCTAATAGCTTTATAACTTTCTTATATTGTGGCACCCAAAACTGCCCCCAGCACTCGAGGTGAGGCTGCCCCAGTGCAGAGCAGAGCAGGACAATCCCCTCCTTTGTCCAGCTGGCAGTGCTGTGCCTGATGCCCCTAGGACATGGTTGGCCCTCCTGGCTCCAGGGCACTGCTGACTCACATTCAGCTTTCCACGGACCAGGACCCCCAGGTCCCTTTCCACAGCACTGCTCTCCAGCCTCTCGTTCCCCAGTCTGTACACACATCCAGGTTGCCCCGTCCCAGGTGCGGAATCTGGCACGTTCTCTTGTTGAACTTCCTATGGCTGGTGATTGCACATCTCTTTGATATGTTGGGACCTCTCTGCCTTCAAGGGAACCAACAGCTCCTCCCTATTTTGCATCATCTGGAAACTTAATATCCCTTCTAGTGCTGCATCCAAGTTGCTTATGAAGATGAGGAAGAGCATGGAGCCTACAGTGGAGTCCTGTGGAACCCCACCAGTGACAGGTCACCAGATGTGACCCCAGACACTATGAACCTTTGCGCCCAAACTGTGAGCCAGTTGCTTAGCCATCGCATGATGTGTTTATTCAGCTGAATTCTGGACATTTTATCCAGAAGGATTTTGTGTAAGTATCAAATGCTTTACTGAAATCCAGAAAGATTACATTAACATTGTGCAGGCCCGTTTCCTGTTGCAGACTTTTGGTTTCATTTCCACAGAATCACATTTGTTAAGTCTGCAAAGGATTCTGAACGTATTTGATATGCACCAGAAAACTGAGTTCAGTGTTCAGGTTTGGCTACCTTTTCTCAGAAATTCAGACAAGAGGACTAATACTATCACCGTTATGAAAGACCACTTAGAAAGCCTAAATTCAGTTTCCTCGTTGCTCTGGGATAATACACGCATGATATTTACTTTTTATTTTCTACTTTCCTGCAGAGGGTTTTTGCTAGTAGGCAGCTGATTTATCCCTGTTGTGCAATTCTTCATCATTGTGTAGAACCTGTGCTACTTGCTGGACTCAGTATGAGAGTTACGGGACAAAGATGAACATAACTAGAGGAAAACTTAAGGTTGGAGACCAAGCATTCTTTTTGGTTTTTCTGCAGTCCGGTTCCCCAGCATGAGTGGCTATGTCGTGAACTGTGCTATACAGCCCAGGCAAGGGTGACAGAAGGCTTGTGTGGTGACAGAAGGGCTGGAAGGGACCTGTGCCGAGACCTGCCTAGCATGACCCAGAGACACTCCTTGACCTGGTGTTCAGCTTGCACCTGAGGGAAAAAAGAGTGGCTTAGTTAAGTAAAACAATCTGTGATTGCCTAGATCGGAATTCATAGCCAGTAAAAGCACATTAAGATAATTTGAGAGTGCTGGAAGTGGGGCAGTTTCCCACCACCATAGAGTAATGCTGAAGAAGAGAGGGAAAAGTTGTTTTCAAGTAAAAGAAAAATGATGTTGAATTAAAAGTGCAGTGGCAACATAATGAGAAAATTATGTGCGTAGATTCTAGATACTTAAAAACAAATGCACAAAATTCAGTGCTAGAGGGCATATACTTAATTAATACTTTAAAATTACCTTCACGGTTTGTATATTACATTAGTATTTCTTTTGATGTTTGGACATCATTATATACAAGATCATGAAAAAATTATATCAACTTTCATAGTAAAAGGCTCTCTGGAAATTCTGTATTTGCAAACTAAAGGTATTAAAAGTTAAAACAATGTTAGTTTTTATTACAAATTAACTCTAAATTTCCTGCAACTGATAATTTCACAACAACATTTTCTGGTTGATTTTAATTTTATCATTGGAATCTTAGGGAGAAAACTACATGTATTTTGTCCAAAAACCACAATCTAGTTTATAGTTTAGTTTTTTGCTTTTCTTCAGTAGAATTTTTGCTTTTGATCTTAGCTAGACTATGAATTAATTGTCTTTGCATACAAAACTACCTCCTTGTCACTCTCTCCTAGAAATTGAACAACATGCATATTTTTGGAAGGTCCTCACTCTAATCTCATGTAAAATCATTGGTAAGTCATTTGTGATTCAATGAGCTTCTCCACTGTCATGCACAGAAAAAGAAAGTCCATGCAGTATCAAGATAGCCACCTGTCATGCGGAATAGCTTTGTTTCACTCTTGATCTCATCCTTTTCTTCTGTTTAAGTCCTTTGTTTCTTTTCAAAATTTCAAATAATTTAGTTTTTAAAAGAGAAGGAACTCTCTTTCTTACTCTGTACAATACCTAACAAAATGCTATCTTCCTTTTCTGGCCTTATACAGTGATAGGAAGAATACGAAATCATTGGTTAATAAGATTTTTAAAAAATCTATACTATTAGTCATTGAATTCTTTGTTGATTTGGTTACTGAAGTCCAGGTCAAAGCAATACCTAGTCCTACCTTATTGTGTTGGAGAACATGTTTTTTTTTTTTTCCTTCCTAAGACACTTGTACATGCATAGAAGCAGCTGTGTGGAAAACATATTCTTCAAAATGATTGAACGTGAGCTCTGCAGAAGAAGAAAATAAGATCAAGAAACACAAAATCACTTTTACTGCTGCTAAGGTCTTTAGAAATATTGTGCACAGAGATTATTAAACTGATATGAATAGCAGGTAGAGCCTTGGGGTCATTCTAATTGACCAAGGACAGCTTTCACATTAGAGGTTTTAAAATATGAAGTTCATTAATGTTTGCCTTCAGACACCATGGCTGCTAATTGTGGAAGCTCAGGGAGGATGAATATTCTTGTATTTTTATTTCTTTCAATGCACCAACATGACAACATACTGTCATAGTGTGGTGACTGGAACGGAATCCACATGTGACTGTTAGAATAAGAATTATGATCCAATAATTTTAAATCCTAGGTTTTTTAAAGACTTGATTTAGATTTAGTCATTAGATTAGGCTTGTGGGTTACAATAATCCTCTGCCTCTGTTCAGTTTGAGGTTGATACTCAACATGCTGTGGAGGTTCTTTAAGATAAGTTGAAGGTGCAGAAGAGTTCAACATCCAGCTGTCATTGTGCTGCAGAATCAGGGTGTTCCTTTATGAATCGTTTGGAACACAGTAAGAAACTTGTGCATATTATGCTGTCACTCCTGCTCAAAATGCTTTGGAGAGGGTAGCACGGTTCTCTGCTGCTATTGGGATGGTGGTTCATTCGTTTATTTCTTTCACCATAGTAAGAAACACTATTCTCTTATTCAGAGCTTGTATGAGAACCATATGTCTTCCAGACGTGGATAGATGCTGAGGATTTCAGGCAGATCACAGTCTTATGCACCTGGAAAGGGAGAGAACCCTGTCTTTCCACACCGTCAGGCAGAGAGCTGAGCCAAAGTGATTTCAGTCTCAGCACTCGCTTCATTTGGTGAAAATAAGAGGGGATTCAGAGATGTGTGTGGATAGATCTTCAGACTTTCTTTTGCCTTGTCTCTTAGTTTATGTGATAATGAAAAGCTCTGTGAAGCTGTTTTGATTTTGGCAGACCGTGAGCCATATAAATTATTTGTTCTCCAGTTCTGCTTAGCACAAGGGGTTCTATTGCTCATGTAAGTGAAGAGGAGAGGTCATGTTTGCTCCTTAAAGTCATTGGTGAAGAATAACAGAATAGACTGGAGAAGCTAAAAAGAGTGGAACAAGAACGGAGCATACCAGAACTCTTTTATTTATGTTTTTTAATGAGAAGTAAATGAATCTGCCAGTGTGCAGTGATGATATATGTTTCTAGGGGGAAAAAAACCCCATGAAACCAGACTTTTCTTCCTCATGGAAAAACATAAGCCTATGAAAAGTGAAGACCAGAAGCTATTCAAAGAAGTTCACGTAGTCAAAATATCTCTAAACTTCATCTTTGGCTTCTACTTGCCATTGGGGACAATGCTGCATTGCTTTTCACTTTCTTGTGTTCCAGGCGGTCCAACTGACTCACAGTTAGCCTCTCCGAAGGAATGGTTGCTGTGCACATGGCTGCTTCCCATTAACACAGTGAGAGGAGAGATTCCCCATCATAACATTAAGGCTGAAACCAAATACCAATAAAATGATCAGCTTCAGCCATTCAGCTGGAGATGCACTTGGGGTAATTTAGGTAGAACAGCCTCATATGTTAAAACATAACATCCAAAAGTTTAGTTCCTGGTCTTGTCATGAAATCTCAGCTAAACTGGTGCCAACAGCTTTCCTGACATATGAAATGGTTAACATATTCAGTTGAATTTACTTGGGAAATTGTGGAAGCTTGTCAAATTCTGGCTTTTCTTCACAAGTTAAATTCTAAATAAATACATGCTGAATAAGTTAAGATGCATCACTAAAGTTATGATATTTTAATAGTAGTTTTCTAAGTTAAAACTTATGAAGTCTTAAGAAACAAAACTCATAACTGAATGACATTATGGCTAAAATATCATTGTATTTACTAATGCTTCCATTTTTTAAAACTCTCATAGAATCTTCTCGCTTTTTAGAAGCACTCTGGAGAAAAGGGAAAGAACAAATTAGACTAAACAAAAGTTGAGAACAGAGAATATATTTAACACTGTGTAGTGGTTAAAATAACAGGAAAAAATAATAAATAAGAATGTTCTGAATTGGAAACTAGCTCTGAGTCTCATTAAAACCTTAACTGCTTTAGGCTTTCCCTTCTCTCACCTGCCACCCACTGATGACCTATGAGTCACCAACTATTCCAGCTTCATCAGAAACCTTTATTAAATTATTTTAAACCTTAAAGCCCCGTGTGATAAGAAAAAACAACACATCATCTTTTACACTTTTGAATTATAAGATTATCTGTAGATAACAGAAATCACATTTTCCATTTATGCATCTATAGGTATATATGTATTAACTACTACAATATGCATAATTGTATAGTTTTAAAGCTCATTAATACAGTAAATTGTGAAAACTGACGATATTTTAGATCATTAGAATTCACTGTTCATAAATCAACCCTTTCCGAAAATAACTAGAGGGCTTTCAGATTTACTCAGAGTATCAGCTGCTGGGCAGCAAACCATGTTCATCAGGAAATAGGATTCTTCTGAACTTTTATTTTATGTTGGTTAGTACAACTCAAAAGAGCTATTGATTCGATGAATAACAGTAAAGGCACTGTTTCATCATTGTTTTTCTCTGTTAACAAGAGCTGGGCTGTAGTCACTGCCCAGATGCTTCTCAACAATCATATGTGCAAGGAACTACCTGCTGTTTGTCTCCTCAAGACACAGAAAACATCTCTGTGAATAACTGCAAAGTCATTGAAACTTAAACTCTCTTATTGACTTGATTCAACTGCTCAGGAAGGCAGCTGGACCTGAGTGTGTTAAACAGTAGGTGAGGTTCCTAACCACTACGCTATCCAAAAACTGAGATGCATTGTAACGCTGCTTGGTGCTGCTGTGTGCCCTGAAGAGCAGTCATTGGGAGTTCCTGCCTTCAGGAGAGGATTTGCAGATGTAGATTCTGTAGTGGGGAGGAATCACTGTTAGTTACAACTCAGCTGAGGGGTAAGTCCACATCCTCTTTACTTGCACTTTTCACATGTACTCTTCACAACAGGATTTTTCTGGTGGATGACTTGGGTGCCTCCTCATTTGTCATTTCAGATATTATTTATTTTGCCTCCAGAGTATTGTTCAGTCAGGGTTTCTGGCCACCTCTTCTTTGCTACCTTCCTCTAGAGTGTGGGCTAGTATAAGTGCAAATCAAAATTGTTTCCCTAAATTCACAGGACAAAGGAGCATGGCCAGCAAAGGATCTGATGAGTTACATCAAATATTCAAAATATCAGTAGCAAAGTGGCTGTTGCTTTGCAGTGTGCACAAACAGAGTGATGTGAGAATGAGAAATACACAGGGGTTTAGGCTTCTCTCTGGTGAAGCACTTGCTTAAGTTCAAGCATATGAATAAACTTTCAGAAATTTTTGCACATGCTTTAAGTTGCATTTAAGCATGTGACTAATAACTCTCATAGGTTAGGACATTAATCCTGTCTGAATGCCTTCATCAATAGGTAAGAGTATTGTTTAGATATGGTCATTTCTTGAATATGTTTCTATAATGTTTAAAAAATAGGTCTGTATCACTTATATGAATCATGGGATGGAAAGAGCCATTGAGAAATCAGTGTTAGCACCAAAATATAACCTTTTTGCTGTGTGACCTAGACATACTGATATACCAGTATAACTTCCTCCTCTTGCTTAGTCTGAATTCTGTCATGGTATGCACTTTTAAATTTTTATTTTATCTTATTTTTCTTTTTTTTTTTTTTAATATATACATAATTAAGTGGAAACAAAAGTGATTCAGCTTTGCCTTTAGGATAATCTTTACTCATGACAAATCTCCCCTCTGGTCAGCTGTAAGGCTGATTTCAGTATGTTGATCAAAAGGGAATCAAGTCCACCCACTGTGACATTTTTTCTCTTTTATTTTTCTTTTCCAGCATATTTTCCTCTCTTCACAAAATTATGTACTTCCTCCTTACTTCTTTATTCTTTTTGTTATAGCTTCCATTTATACTTTATCCTGGTTTTATTTCCTATTAATTTATACACACATTTTGCAATTTCTCCCTCTTTGTTTTTTCTCCCCACTTGACTGGTCTTCCCCTTGCTTGTTGGAGAAGTTAAAATGTGTTTCCTTCATATCTAGAAATCCTCAAAGATTTCATATTCATGTTTGGGTTTCTTACAGAGTCTCTGCTCCAAACCTATTTGCATCATGTCTGCCTGTTATGCTAAAAGCTAGAAATCTCAAAATGTGTCTATCATCATAACGTTCCCCAATCTAAGAACTAGATGGTTTGAAAAAGCTTGATTTAAAAAAAAAAAGAAAAAAAGTCATAGAATTGCCTCATCTTTAAAGCTACAGACATTTCTACAAAGAAAGAAGACACAGATCACTGGTAGGTGAGAGGCTGGACCTGACCCGGCCATGGGCACTTGCAGTGCAGCCCAGAGAGTCAAACGTGTCCTGGGCTGCATCCAGAGCCCCGTGGGCAGCAGGTCAGGGAGGGGATTCTGCCCCTCTGCTCTGGTGAGAGCCCACCTGCAGTGCTGCCTCCAGCTCTGGGGCACCAGCACAGGAAGGACATGGAGCTGTTGGAGCAAAGGCAGATGAGACCACGGAGATGATTACAGAGATGGAACACCTCTCCTATGAGGAAAGGCTGGGAGAACTGGGATTGTTCAGCCTGGAGAAGGGAAGGCTTTTGTGTGACCTTATTGCGGCCTTACAGTACCTGAAGGGAACCTACAAGAAAGGTGGGGAGGGGCATGTAGTGACAGGACACGGCGGAATGGCTTCAAACTGAAAAAGTTTAGATTAGATATTAGGAAGGAGTTCTGTACTGTGAGAGTGGTGAGGGACAGGAACAAGCGGCCAAGAGAAGCTGCGGATGCTCCACCCCTGGAAGTGCTCAAGACAAGGCTGGATGGAGTTCTGAGCAACCTGATCCAGTTGCATCCAGGCATTGCTGCCATTGGCAGGGGAGTTGGAACCAGATGATCTTGAAGGTCCTTTCCAACTCAGACTATTCTATGAGTCTATACTTTTATATACATATATCAGAAAACTATCTTTGAGAATGATTAAGTATCTGCTTGAACAACCTATGTGAAAACAAAATAGATTTCACTGTAGATCTACAATTATAAATAATTAGAACACAGGGAATAATGGCTGCATCCTTCTGCTGAACCATGGACCTCTTTTGCCTTGAGGTAGATCACCAAAACTCATTGCATTTTAAAATTAATTATTTGCAAAGGTTAAAAAAATAATTTATGGGACATTTTATGCAGATCGAAGAACTTTTGGTCCTGTTCTAAACTTGCAGTAATGTAGATCATCTCAGCTGCTGACCTTCAAAAGACCATATCTGACGTCATTGAGTTCTACTGAAATGACTGCCTGCTCATTATGCTTGTAGCACACGGATTTTTTTAATCCTCTCACCTAAGCAGATTACCCTGTTGTCTAGTAGATACTGTCCTTTCATTTTTATAAGCACCCTGTAAAACACTGAGTATTATTAGGTAGAAACATCCTTTACAGGTTTTCTGGAAGCCTAGTATAACTTCTTCTTGTGAAAGAATATAGGAGATCAAAAAAGAAAAAAATTCCACGGGATTTCCCGAGTAAAAAGTATAGAGGAAGGAAGGGGTGCTGTTCTTCCCACAAAACTATGGTCATGCAGATGAATTACTGCCCTGGTTTCAGCCAGAATAGTTACTTTTCTTCCCAGTAGCTGTTACAGCGCTGTGTTTTGGATTTAGTACGAGACTAACTGATACCATGCTGATACCACGCTGATGTTTTGATTGTTGCTGAGTAGGGTTTACCCTAAATCCAGGACTTTTCAGTGTCCCATGCCCTGCCGTGCAGGTGCACAAGAAGCTGGGAGGGAGCACATCTGGGACAGGTGACCCAAACTGGTTAAAGGGATGTTCCATCCATAGAAGGTCATTCCCAGTACATAAACTGGGGGAGGATTGGCCAGGAGTCACAGATGACTGCTTGGGGATGGGCTGGCATAGCTGGTGAGCAACGGTATTATTGTGCATCATTTGTTTCTCTTGGGTTTTATTCTCCGTTTCCTGTTGTTGTCTCCTTTTCCATTAGAATTACTGTTATTATTAAATTTTATTTTGTTTCAGTTATTAAACTGTCCTTACCTCAGCCCACAAGTTTTAGTTTTTTTCCTGAGTTCTCCTCCCCATCCCACTGTGGGGCTGGGCAGGAGAGCTAGAGGTGAGAGTGGTGATCAAGAAGCTGCATGGTGCTTAGTTGCCACCTGGAGTAAAACTATAACAATTATAGCAAATGAAGAGCTGTATTTTCCTGCATTTCTCTGCTCCTGGAAGAAAGCGACATGCCACTGCTTTCTTCTCACTGTGCCCTGTTTTTTGTTTGTTTGTTTGCTTGTTTTTAACAGAGTCTTTATTTTTGTCTCTGTGGTTGAAAAAGTTAATGGTCTTTAATTTTCTCTCTCCTATTTTTGTGGTTTAATGCTCCACAGTATCATAGAAACTCCTATGTTTCTTAGTTCAAAATCTAGCTCAGTTGCCCAAGAGTGACCCTTTGGCTTTTACTGTGTTCTCAGGACTGTCAAACAAATTTAAATCTTATTCTGAAATGCTCTTTCATATAGGCTGAGCTTATTCCAATTAAAATAAGTCTCAATAAACATAATTTGAGGTGGGAGGAAGCTCTGGATTAATTTTGGCCTATTATAACATGCTTTGTAAATAGCACATTATCCATGCTGGAATTATCTGTACCACTATTTATGTATAAAAATAACAAAGCAAATGGGTCTAGAGTGGTAAATCTGTCTTGTGCTGTCAAACTAGCTGTACTTGTCTGTCTTCCAAGCAAAAAAAAAAAAAACCAACCTTGAAAAGCAACACGTCTTTTAAAATAACAAGGAGAAAACAGTACAGTAGTTAAATTCGTGCCATCTATCTGAACACCAAGTGATACAATATTTCCTTAACTATAGTAAAACTAAACTAGAGACAACCCACAGACATGGGCAGTTGGTGAGTGGGTAGCACTCCAGTACAGTCATGCCAGAAGAGTAATTGCATTGTAATTGGTATTTTTTGCTTTTGCTCTCACTCTACCCAGCTTCCAGCAAGTGGGTACTCTTCTGCCCCCACACACTCCTCTTATCTGCATGGACTGGGGGAGTGCAGACAACTGAGAGAATTTCTAAAATGCTCCAAAGAAAATCAAACTTTTCTCTCATTATGTTTAACTATAAGACATATCTGTTTTGTTGTTGTAAAGCTGAGCTCTCCCAGCGTGAAGCCTTCAGGAACTCTCCAAAAGTGTACAGGGCTACACCAAGTTCTCTATGGTCTTCTTCAGGTTACTTTTATCCCGCAGTAATTGCCTCCTTACCTCTCAGCAAGTTTGTGCCAAGGGACAGTGAAAATAGATGGCTTTGCACTGCGAGTTAGCAAACAATCTCACGTCCTTCTCATATGTATATTGGGGGATATTGGTTCCAAAACAGACTACATTTTTTTCTGAAAACATCCTACTCACCAGCCTCTAGGGTCATGTTCACAATCTTACTTACTGTTACACAGTTGGTAAGAAGAATCCTGTGGAACACATTTGACCTTTATGTGGAAAAGCTTGTCACAGTGCTTAGGGAACATTGTAAAATGTATAGGTTTGACTCTCGAAGTCATCGACTCCCCATAACAGTAATTTTTTCACCCACAGATTTCTCTGTTCTACTCTCACATCAATGAATCTGACTGGCAGATATTTTGCAGGGGAAGATTCTGGGGGAAACTGCGTGTTCTTTTGGCTTTATTATTAAACTGTGTATTCTTCTGGCTGCTCTTCAAGACTCTGAGAACAGAACTTAGATCAAATATTAGTTATCCTAAAGTTGTGGAAGTTGCTATTCTAAACTTAGATTTTGCTCACCTCTCCAAATTTAAGACTGAATCTACGTACAAGACCAGTTACCTTTGATAGTAAGTCTGATTTGACTCTTTGTATTTGTAGCACAGCCAACTGTGTTTACTTTTAGGTGCAGACCACCAGTTTACCAACATTAAATTATTCACCTGTGCTTTCTGTTATGAGAAGTACTTTCCCCTACACGTTTGCAGAAAATGGGAGTGGCAGTCAGGGCCGTCTGTTAAGCACTGCTGTTGGCAGTGCCTCTGCCAATATTTTATGGGATCAGAGTTTGCAATGCACACATTAATTAAAGCACTGCGGAAAAGTCAATACTATAGACTGACACTAATAAGGGGAAATGTCAGCTCCTTATTGAATGAAACAATGCAGTTAGGCTTGCTATTGCAGGGATTGTATGACTAGAGAAAAATACAGAGCCTGCTGCAGAAAAGTACAGCCAGCCTTATTTTAGTGCAGTAGTAAGCAGTAGAGGTGTTAAGAGTACTGCTGTCCCTAAGGCATACACGTGTAGTGCTGTGTTTTTTAGTGAAAGCTGGCTGCAGGGTGAAGAGCATTACACAAAGCAGACAGAACTGGTTTTCTTGGTTTTGTCTATGCAAAATGGAATCCTAGTGAAATATACTTAGGGACACCTAGAAATTTAGGAAAAAAATACATGTTTTTTATATCTATATATTTATATAGATATTATATATATATTCATATATCAATATAGATATCTCAAATTAAGCTGGCCACAAAAACCTAAAACTGCCGCAAAAGTGATATAAAATTGCATCTTGAATATTTCTCTAAACCAGTATGACAATGGTTGAAGAAATGGAAAAGAAGACAAATCCATGTGAAAAAAATGTAAATAGATTGAAGACCTTACTAAATGTGTTATATTTTATAAATATCAGTAAATTTTTCTAGGAAAGATCATGGTAACAAAAATGTCCACAATCATTTTGATACAACACATGAGCACAACTTTTCCTGGCAACTGAGATGTTACTGCTGTAGACAGTGGTTAAAAATTCAGTGTCTACATATTTTTAAAGAAAATAAAGCCCCAAATATATTCTTTCCTTCAAACTCTTCAAAAGATAAACACAGAGCTGCTGGAAAACATAAGACACAAAGACACATAATGAATCATTTTTTTAAAGTCATTTTAATTGACATCGGATAACGTTTGCTGCTGGGAATACTCTTCGACAAAGAGTTGACTATAGAAGAAATTAAAGATATCTCTTGAAAACCGATGAGATATTTAAAAGTCATCCTTTCTTTAATGAAGAAATAGAAGGTGAAGAATATTTCAGTTTCTCTGAAGTAGAGAAGTAAAAATACCCATAGCGTGAATAAAAACCATAATATCTGTTACAGTCCAGGCACGATCACTAGATTATTGGATTTCTATTTGACTATTTCAGTTATATTTCTCTGAAGTTTTCAGTGCTGCCAAACCCTGATCTTGGTTTCAGGAATACAATGAGGCCAGTACCATATTTAGAAATGTGTGCCTACAAATGTTATCCATGCAAGTTTGTCCCATTGCTAGGAAAGCTCATCCTTTATCTCAAGATCTCACGATAATAGAAGAGTTCATAACTATACCTAGTTTTTCAATATTTTTCATGAAAGTTGCTGCTGCTACAAGCAAAAAGCCTTCATGTGTGCTATTGTGATGTGCTATTTTATTTCTATCCAAATCTGAAAAAGTTATCAAGAATTCAATTTGGTCACATAAACTGAATTTTAATAGTGTTTCGAAGTTCTGTGTTTATTTTTTTCTTAATTTCAAATTAATAGCAATCATTTGCAAACTTTTAAATATTTTGGTTATGATTTCAAAGTACCAGTCATACCATAATACTCTCTGGTATACAGCCAAAATGTTAAATGGCAAAGCTTTAAATGCTAATTTTGTAAAATAATTGATCTCTCCTATTACCTTGTGTGGCAAAAAATAAGTGTGTGTGTATGCTGAGTATGCCAGTTCATCCTTACATATAAAAATACTGAAGTTCTGTTGTGCTGCAATAGGCTTTCAAAGTTGTAGTAGACACAGCAGTAGCAAGTTCTACTCTACAGAAAACATAGAATAAATGTATTTTTACAGTTTTAGTTTGACAAACATTTTTAGTCTTCAAGAAATAGTAAAAGCACTTAAAACTTGATATTTAAGTGTTAGTATTTGTACCAGTTGAAAGTAAAATGATTTCAGGCATTCATCTATTGCTGGGAGCTAACTAATGAGTTGAAAACTTGTGGAAATGTTAACTTCTAAGTTACAGTTCACTTTGTGCTTCATTTTAAGTAATGATATTAAACTTGGTAGGATTATATAATACAAGGTACAGAAAAATGCTATGGAATCCAACAAAGAAAAGAAGAAAAATTTAAAAAAATATACAAAAGGTTTTAGTTATAAAATAGATTAATGAATGGAACTAGCTATCAAGATATCAGTTCTCTATATTTTATGAGATTAAGTTAGGTGATTTTCTGTGTGTGTATTTTATGTGTCAGTCTGGCTGACCATAAGTGAAAATGTCATAATGTTTTTTAGTCAGGTAATGATGATCGCTATCTCTGATTGGTGACATCTCTATTACTGCTTGAAGTTGACTTGTTTATTATTGTGTGTTTGCACATCTAGAGTAAATTCTTACATTCAGTGCAGATCTCTATTGGACAGCAGAGGCTTCAGGGGAGGGAACATTACATCTGCTATATTTTTGGAATTACAGGCTGCAAGATCCTTTTTCAGCTTTCTATGGCTTTTAAATAGCAAGAGATTCCTGTGATAGCCTATTAACTATAGCAATTGAATGTCTTTGAGAATTGTAGGGTAGCTTCTCATATTTGAGACCTCATGGAGGTCCAATGAACTTTCCAGTGACTGGAAAGTTTTTAGAAAATCTTGTTTTCAGAAAGGGAAAAAAGGAAGACCTGAGGCACTAGTCTAGTCCATCTAAACTCTGTGCCTAGCAGAATCATGGAGTAGATCCTTCTGGAAATCATGCTATGGAAAATGAAAAATAAGAAGGTGGTTGGTGACAGCCAACATGGTTTCACTAGGGTTAAATCATGCATGAAAAATTTGGTGCCCTTCTACACTGGGATTACCACATTGGTGGATGAGGGAAAAGCAACTGACCTCATCTATCTGGACTTGTGCAAAGCATTTGGCACTGTCCTGCATGACTTTCTTGTCTCTGCACTGGAGAGACATGGATTTGATGGATGGATCACATGGTGGATGAGGAACTGTCTGGATGGTCACACTCACAGACCTATGGTTACAGCTTGGTGACCAAGTGGAGACGAGTGGCAGTGCTCAGGGGTCAGTATTGGGATCAGCACTGTTTAACATCTCCGTTGGCAACCTGGACAGTGCGACAGAATACAACCTCACCAGGTTTACCAATGACATCAAGCTGTGTGGTGCAGACACTCTGCAGGGAACGAATGCCATCCAGAGGGACTTCGACAGGCTTGAGAGGTGACCTGATGCAAACCTCATGAACTTCAACAAGGCTGAGAGCAAGGTCCTGAAGCTGGGTTGGGGCAATCAATCCCGAGCACAAATACATGTTGGGTGGTGAAGGGATTGGGAGCAGCCCTGAGGAGAAGGAGGGGTAGGTGTTGGTTGAGCTGGCAACATGTTCTTGCAGCCCAGAAAGCCAACCCTGAGGTGTGACAAGCAGGTCAAGGGAGGTGATTTCCCCCTCACCTGATTTCCCCCTCACCTTGTGACAGGCCCTTGTGAGACTTCATCTGGAGCACTGTGTCCTGTCTGGGGCCCACAGTGTAAGAAGGACAAGGACCTTTTGGAGTGAGCTCAGAGGAAGCTGTGAAGGTGATCGGAGGGCTGGAGGACCTCTCCTGTGAAGACAGGCTGAGAGAGCTGGTGTTTTTCAGCCTGGAGAAGAGAAGGCTCTGGGGGGACCTTCCAGCAGCCTTCCAGGGCCTAAAGGGGCTACAAGAGAGCTGGAGATGGACTTTTCACAAAGGCATTGTAGTAACAGAACAAGGCGGTGTGGTTTTAAACTGGAAGAGGACAGGGCTAGATTAGATATTTAGGAAGAAATTTTTTTACTGTGGGAGAGGTGATGCACTGGCACAGGTTGTCCAGAGAATCTGTGCCTCCCTGGAAATATTTGAGGGAAGGCAGGATGGGGCCTTAAGCAAGCTGGTCTGGTGGAAGGTTCCCTGCCCATGGGAGGGTGTTGGAACTAGATGATCCTCAAGGTCCCTTCTAAACTAAACCATTCTATGATTCTGTGAATAGTTATAGTACAGACTGAGTACAAGATCAGCATTCTGAAATTATTTTGAATATTTCCTCTAATATAAGAATAAAACATAGATTGTTATGAAAAGCTGCAGATGAGACCATATAACAAAAGCAGTGAAAATGAGATAGAGCAGGCTACTTTTCATCTTAGCTACAGCTTAGCAATATGCTTAATTCTATACAAGATATAAAGCAAGCTCCCCATTCTGAATATTGTAATTCTATGTTAATAGGAAATACATGTCAAACACTTGCCTAAAACTGTGCTGTTCTATTCAATCTTCAGACACCTGAATAACAACCTTGTTCTTTAAAGTGCTGAGCTTTCAGTTACAACTAGTGATACCTCAATGTGATCGCAAACAAAATAAATATTTTAATAATGACCTGTTTTAATCCTGGCCTGTATCAAAAACAGTGTGGCCAGCAGGGCCAGGGCAGTGATTTTTACCCCTGTACTCAGAACTGGTGAGGCTCAGGAAAGACTTTAGTGTGCTCTACAGCTCCTCGAAAGGAGGCTGTAGCCAGGTGGGGATTAACCCTTTCTCCCAGGCACTAGCAACAAGATGAGAGGAAATGGCCTTCATCTGTGCCAGGGAAGGCTGGGTATCAGGAGGAATTTATTCACTGATGTTTATGCATCGGAACAGGCTGCCCTGGGAGGTGGTGGAGTCACCATCCATGGAAGCATTCAAGAAACTGGATGTGGCTCTTAGTGCTGTGGTTCAGTTGTCATGGTGTTGTTAGGTCCAAGGTTGGACTTGATGATCTTGGAGGTCGTTTCCAACCTCAGTGGTTCTATGATTCTAATTTTCTGCCTTTTTCTTCTCTAGAAAGATAGCTATAAGCTTTGATAGAAAGGAAGGAAGGAAGGGAGAAAGGAAGAAAGAAAGAAAGAGGGATAGAAAGAGAGAGAAAGAAAGAGAAAGAAAGAAGAAAGAAAGAGGGATAGAAAGAGAGAGAAAGAAAGAGAAAGAAAGAAGAAAGAAAGAGGGATAGAAAGAGAGAGAAAGAAAGAGAAAGAAAGAAGAAAGAAAGAGGGATAGAAAGAGAGAGAAAGAAAGAGAAAGAAAGAAGAAAGAAAGAGGGATAGAAAGAGAGAGAAAGAAAGAGAAAGAAAGAAGAAAGAAAGAGGGATAGAAAGAGAGAGAAAGAAAGAGAAAGAAAGAAGAAAGAAAGAGGGATAGAAAGAGAGAGAAAGAAAGAGAAAGAAAAAAGAAAGAGAAAGAACAAACTACGATACTGACTTTAAAAAACTTTGAGCACTGATTTGATTTGGAAAGTACAGAACAAAAAAACACCCAGTAAAACTCTAAATGGCTGAACCCACAAATTGGTCACAAGTGACAATACTTACAAGAGCTCTTGGTCTGACAAAGATGTGCAGTAATGTGTGGGATAACATGAAAAGATATCTCCCTGAAGGCAATAGTACTTCTTACGAGATGAATTTTGAAAGCTTTGGATTATAAACTCAACATTTCATTTTCATAATAGGCACAGCAGAGGACAGATTTGCTTCTGCCCCCAGCAGAGTTCCCAAAGGTTGTTCCCTTGATGGCAATCCAGCCAGGACTATCTTCACATAATTAGATGCTCCTGAGTTGTCTCCATGGGATCTTAGCTTTTTCCAACCTGCCTGCCAACAGACAGCTTCAGTGGATGCTACAACTTTTTGATTCATGAGTGTCAGTCAACCTGATGATCAGGTTACTCACTCTGGCTACTTGCATGATGTTTTAGGACGTGTAACCACACAGATCGAACTGGCAGTTTCCGGCCATCTGCTTACATGAGTTTAAGTGTGTGTGTGTCCAACCACACTGTGGTTAGTAATTAGGATTATCTCGGACGTGGTCTCAGCAGCTGCATTTCCCACGAGTGAAGAATTGTACATTATGTGAACATAGATGGCTCAACAAGGCAGAAAGTGCCTCTTCACAGAGTATTATCTTCCCCCACAGAGTGTTTATCTCTTTTTTTGTCTTTCTTAGTCCCAAAACTATATACCCTAGGGCGTCTCATGAAAAACAGAGGAAATTTTAAAATAATTGTCTAGCAAAAGATGGTTTTATCTGCTGGAAACTTGCATTTCTTTGGCATGGCCAAACTGGTAATGGAGAGAGGCCCCAGAGAATTCTGAAGAACTTAGACGGAGGTAGATATTGCCGACATCTGGATGTGGCATGACGGTGTTTTTGTACAGACCATAGAATTAGATATGGTGAAATATCTGTTTCAGATCTGCTTCTATCTAGATTGCAGCAGTCTCTAATACTTGTCATTCCCATTTCATGTACCATTTCCCAAGGAAGTGTTCTAATACCTGGCTTTCGAGGACTTTCAAGCAGATCTTCCTGCTGAGATGTTCAACCATGTCCTCAAGTGCTTCTGCTGCAAGGCAGCATGCACAGACCATGAATTTGGCTTGTAGGCTGTTATTGCCGGTACTCTGGTAAGGTTTTGTAGACACAATAGTTGAGTTGAAAAGGCTCTTCAGGGGTACCAAAGGAGAAGTTTCAAAGAGTTACAGTGCCTTTACCTGAGCTTGAGTTAATATCACAGATCTATCAGGCTGGGAATTGAAGTCTAGGGAAAAACTTTGACTCATTATCCAGGTAGAGTACTTTGAGTTATTTCACAATAGAAAGATCAACCCGATTTTTCCTGACAATTTAACAAATGAGTGATGACTTTTGTTTTAAATAGTAGATCAGATATCCCCAAGCTTTCTGTGGATTAACTCCAGCAAAATATTTCCTAAGCAATTACAAATTATTATTCTACATATTCATATGTTGACTAATTATTTAGTTAATTTGCTAATTGTCTGTTCTTTAAACAAATTATTACTGTCATAGTCACTAGTTATCACGAGACAAGAAAAGGATTCCTTCTATAGTATTAGACAGCAAGCTGAAAGAATATTCACAGAGGTACAGGTTTCTGTTTTGTGTAAAGAAATTAAAGATATCATAATTAAGCATTTCTAAGCGCTACTGATCAGAAAAGCAGCTGGCTGGTATGAAGGAAGTATGTTCTGTATAAATATTCTGATTTTCATTTTAGTGTAACAATTTCCTGTTCTACTTAGTGGCTGAGGATCTAACTCTTGCAAGACTACAGGTACATGCTGATAGCGTGCTCTGAAATATGGATTTCTCATTTTTGTTTTTAGATTGTTGCTCAAAAATGTAGGAAATGAGCAATTACAGTAAATAGTTTGAATAGACTCAGTCCACATAGATTATTAGCAGAGTAAAGGATGTCATGTAGTAATCATTAAAATGGACTACTGAGACAGTAACAAGAAAGAGAAGCTGCGAATATTTTAAAAATTATTTCGTTTACAGGCAACAGTTAAATAGAAAAGGGAGAAGAAACTACAGAATTCTATTTGAATCACTTAGAAAATGGTTCAAGGTGATAGGGTATGGTGGTTAAGACTCAGATTTAAGCAAGATTTCTTGAAAAGAATCCAGTAACTTTGCATGTCAAAGCTCTTAAAAATAGCTGTCATTAAGATCACTAAATAAACCAATGATCTGCTATTTCTCAGATTAGCAAAACATTGTCAAATTTTTTAAAAAAAAGTAAATAATCCCTGATAAATTTTCAGGTATTTCTAGCAAAAATGACAACAATAAAGAAGCATTAAAGATGAAAAAGGACAAGCAATATGAAGACATTCAGAGACAAAAATCTAAACTAAAATTCTCAGCTTTCATCGAGAGCTGGGACGATCAAGTGTTTCTAGACATGGTCGTATAGAATATTCAATATTTCAAATACAAGATGGTCGTATTGTAGTGATTACCTGCTACACTGAGCATATTAGTTTTTCTGTAGAACGCATTCCTCTCCTTCACTATGGACAGTGTCGTCAAGAGAAAATAAGTTTTATAAGAAGCTGCACTGGGGAGGAGTTGAGGGCCTATAACCCCTGCTGCCCATCACATGGATGTCCTGGAAATGGGCAGCAGCTGCCTTTTATTGTGGTGCTCCAGAGCTGGATGGGAAATCCTTTTAGAACCTGATCTTGTTCAATGAAGCATTAGTTTTTATGCTGTTCTCTTTTCTGCCTTCCCTTCTCTAGGGCTGGGAAACATTTCTGGGCAGAAGGGAGATGGGAAACAAAGAGCAGTTCACAGTTCAGGTCTGGTAATGATTTCAAGGATTGATTGCAGAAGGGAGTGCACAGGCAGCTAGGGAGTTAAAATACACTGCACCAGCTACCCTACATTTCATCTGCAGCCACATGCTTTTGGGAAACAGAGATACATAAGGGAGCTCTGACTGCTTTCAAAAGTGGTTCTGCTATTTAAAGGTCATAGGCATGTCCCTCCTCTGCATAAATGGAAGCTGCTTGTCCCATCTAACCTTCTCCATAGCCAAGCACTATAAAAGGCCTTACTGAGTGGATGCCCAAAGTTCCACAGTAACCTAAGCAGGCTGCCCCAGTTTCCTCGCTCTGGGCATCTCCATACCCCAGACTAGGGAAATGAAGTACCTGGTAGATATACTGTGAGTAATAACCATTGTGGCAATAGGTATATGGGAAGATATTTCTTCAGCTGTCTGCATTAATTATTTATTAGTGGTCTCATCAGGAGGAGCATCAGCTCTGAGGCGGGATATGTGGGATAATCTCATGGTCTGTCTTTGGGCAGGAAATGCAACTGGACAGTAATTTACAGAGAAATAACATAGCCTCCAGCTCCCCAGAACTGACATCACCCTGTCACATCTCATCATTCTTCAAGTGTGAAACAGCTGCCTGTCTCCATCCACCTCAGGTTTTCAACCAGAAGCATTGCAGAAATACATCTTCTTTTAAGCTTACAAGACTTTTTAAAACATGCATAAGGCTTGAACATGGAATGTTACTCAATGATTTTTATAGGTACCTTCACACCCAATTTCTGCTCTGATGAGAAATATCAAACATCTTCTTTGTAGCTCAGGTCTTTGTACAGTCTTAAAAGTGGAGTTTATTGCATCTCTTTTTTGATAGTATGCATGTTTTACCACACAACCATCAAAGACCTCATTTCTCTTAGCTGTATTTTGTTCTTAAAAACAAAGCTTAGCAAAAAAAAATTTACATTTACCTATATAAAACATACAGTTTAGCAGGAAGGTAAATTGCTAGTCTTAGTTGTTTGGAAGCAGTGAAAAGGAGAAAAAATTGATTTGGTCCAAAATAGAGGGTAAAAGTTGAGGTTAGATTTTCTCAGTGGAGTTAGTAGGAGTTATTACTTAATAAAATGAGTTTCTTGAGTAAAACGGTAGGTTCTGATGATCCAGAGCTCATGGTGTACCCCTGAGGGTGGTGAATGTGCTCCAGATGAGCTCTATGCTGGTTTTGTAGACAGAACACCACTAGAAGCTGGTGTGCATCTTCTGGTTTAGTTCTTCTCTGCACACCCTAATGTTCCTCTCATATGTGAACCACATTGGTTACAAGGGCACAGTAGAAATGATTCACTTCACACAAAAAAGCTCCCAAGTTGCATCTACATCAGTGTTTCAATGTGTGATTCTGGATGTGATGGAGGGATGCCCACTATCCCCCTAATAATCCAGTGTATTCTATCCACTGGATGAGTGGGAAGATGCTGCTAAGGTAGCTTTTCCACTGGCTGTACTATGGCTATGCATCCCAGGCTGCTGTCAGATGCCAGACCACTAAGAGAAAGGAGGATCTGAATATGTCAGTTGATTTCCTTCAGGTATACTGGAACAATTCTTCCGGGACGATATTCTTAAAATCCCCTGGGTATAACCCTTTGTGTTGAAATTCAGAAAGTAGAGGAGAAGTCCCAACTTTGAAAGTGTTGCCACCAGGAGACAGAACATCTTTTGTTTTACTTTGTAGGTACTGTTTTTGTGGAACAGGAATATTCCCCATCAACTGTGTATTTGTTTGGTTTTGTTTCCTTGTTTGTTGCATCAATAAAATCTGCACCTGTTTGTTTTGGCACCAGGAACACTTAGTTATCTGGCCTTTATAAACATTTCCCACCTGCCTTGCTTATCTCTCCTCCAGTGATAAATACCCACTACTCTTGTTGTGGATAATTAGCAGACCAGTTAATCCAGGAGAGGTAAATTCCTTAGGACATCTGCAAACACTTCTTTTTTAACATGTGTATTAGAAATTATGAGCGAGGATTTTTTTATTTAAGATACATGGGGAGAAAGAAAATGCATTTCTAGATGATGTGCTGTTATGATGAGCAGGCATTAATAATTGACATTCGTGGTGAGACAGAAGGCAGTACGCACTCTGAGGGATTGTGATGATATCATGGTAACCATGAGAGCAAAGCCCGAGTGGTCTGTGATGACGGCAGATATGTGCATTGCTTTATACAAGCTGTTCCTCTGTTGGGTAGTTTATTTTTGATGGAAATCCGTTTATTAAACTCATACGTAAAATATCTGCACGTACCCCTGAAAGTTTGCTGGGGACACGACTGGGTCAGTTCAGTTGCACAAACACGGGGAGAATGAACAGCTACTAACAAGCATCACCCCAGCGACATGAAGCAGAATTTCCGTCCTTGTGTTACAAGGGGAATAGCTGTGCTGCAAGGGAGGAACCTGCAGATGGATGAGCCTGTTTTCCAGAACCAGTAGGTGAGATTTTCATCCTGTGTGCTCAGGATGCAGCCTGCTTTATGAGAGATTATAGAGAGCTCCTATGAATTGTTGTAGCTGCAATTTCCTTTGGTAATCTCAGTCCTGTCCCAAATATAGTGCAAAGCTGTATCTCCTCTGTGGTTACTGGCATGCATCTCCTTGCATTTGTGTGACTTAAAAAGAGTATGATCATGCAGACAGCTGCTTGTATTCCTCACACCCTCACAAACCAGTGTACAGTAACTCCTGAGAAAAAGATTTTCTCAGACCTTTTTTTTTTTACTTGATAATGAATACATTTATCAAAATACAAATAGTTATTATTTTCACTCTAATCATTTAGCAACTCAGTTAAGTTTGTGATAACCACCTCGAAGGGCAGCATTTTGACTCAAGTCCCACCTTTTCAGAATGGTGAAAATGGGCAGGCTTGGAGCTGAGACTGGTACAGGACAGTGGACCTCCAACTCACTTTTTGATTTCCAGCAGAAATCTCAGTTTTCTGCCGCCTTTCCTTTTCCTTGCGGGAAGGACGCATGCTAGCAATGACACAGGGCATCATGCAGAGCTGCTGCTTGTTTCAACATGTGTAACTAAGGCCTTTTTGTACATTCTTAGTTTTCACTGATGTTCAGGTGTTCTGTTTAGCTGCATGAGCTGGTAAAGAAGCTGATTTTGACGTTTGAGAATCAGTCTGGTGTGAGGATTTCTTCATCGGCAGAGCGGTCTCTGCCTTCTCAGCACCAGTGTGGCAAGGGACCAGCCTCCATTGGGTACTATTATGCTGTAGCTATAAATTCGTGTGCCTGGGAAGATAAATATGTAGCAGGATGCTGCAGAGCACTTGCCATGTAGTGTGTTCTTGGTCTCCGCTCTGGTGTACAGCCCTGCTGCATACACCTCTGTTTTGGGGAGTACCTGTTTGGCAGTAGCATTGCTTCAGGCTGAGTATGAGCAGGGCTGTCATATCTTGTTTGTCTTATCCTTTGCATAAAGGACAACAAAATCCTGAAAACTTTTAGACATAAAATTTATCTCTTATCCCCAGCCTTCTAAGACAGGGACTGGGCTCTCAAGAGCTGCCATTAATTGAATATTTTTGCTTGTTTATTTCTTCTTCTGCCTGAATACACTGCTTAGGCAGTTTTAAAATTCTTATTCTTAGCTGCTAGCTTAGTTTTATGGAAATACATACACCTAACTTTAGACTGCATACATCTGTAAACTCAAATAAGCACGTACTAACAGGCTTAGAGAAAAAAGAATGTTGGTTGGGAAAAAAGAAAATATCTTCAACATTGGAGTTTTAGTTACCACTACAATTTAAGGTACTAAATAATGGTAAAAATAGGTAGTTCTTTGAATTAAGACGTGATCAGCTTAGTATATAAAAAAATCTTTGGTAGAATGAAAGTGGAATTAATGTGTTCTTTATAATTCCTCACTGTCCAGAGGGATTGGTAAGGATGGCTGCCTGAGTTCCTCTGTTTTCCCCCATACAATATTTGTAGCCTGGTTATCTGAATAGGCTTTTCCTGTTTTAACCTGTTTTAGTATTATTTCCATGCAAGTTAAAATATTTGTAAAAAAATTATTTAGAAGTGGATAAGAAAACATAAATACAACAAAAATGTACCTCATTTGTTTTTCTCCCCCTTCCTCTTAAACTTAAACATTCTGTGTGAAGACAAAATATTTTAATGACCTGGGAGAGAGAGGAAGAAAGCTTCAGTGACAGGAAATTTTGCACTCCATCTTTATGAATGACAGACCCGCTTCAGGTAAATACAAACTTTTCTGGTGTCTGTCCAGAGAACCTGTGGAGCTTACCTTGCACTTACTCCTCAGACATTCATTGCCACAAGGTAGATTAAAAGACAAGTTTCTACAGAGTCTGAGAATCAGCCTTCAAAGTTGAATAATTTATATTGTATTTTCACCCTGTTTTTTCCCCCAGGGTTGAAGAGGTATTACGTGTGGGATTTACCTACCAAAATTAACCTGTTTTGTTCCTATTAGCATTCAGATTTAGCTCAGAAGAAAGTATTCATCCATTTCAACTTTCTGGTTTGTGCCAACCCAGCTTATTACGGGCTTGAAAGGCCAAAGTGAAATGAAAAAATTTGCATTAGTTTTCCCATTACAAAAAGTAGGAAACATACAATATTGGCACAAACCCTGTATTTCCTCTTTTAGAACACAAGGTGTAAGTAAACACCATGTTTTTAGTCCAATAAATGAGCTCTCTTCTGAGGAAACAAAATAAAATGGCTCTTTCTGTTTGCTTTGTATAGAAACCATTTTTGAGAACTGAGCACTTGTGTATGAATAGCACAATTAACAATTATTTGCTCATTTACGACAACATTATTACATCTGTTTCTCTCAGTAGGAGTGTCAGGTCAGGCTGTTCTTGCCATGATGTCAACAGTTCATTCCTGCCCTGTGCAGTTATTTTCCACAGGTTTATTTTCAGGCCAAATGAGTTCCCTGATGCAGTTTACATGACTTCAGAAGCAGTAGCTTGGGAGCAATGTGGTGCATAACAAGTGGAGAAGAGAAAGGGTCTGTTTGAAAAGATGGTGCTGAACTTGTAGGAATGTCTGTGGAACCAGGATTTCAAAACTGTCCTTGCTTCGTCCTAACCAAGTCTTACAATGTGTCCGGGTAAAAAGGTTTATCTTGGATTCCAGCTTAGGTGTTTTGCTACACATAGGGCTCCACGTTCTTTGTTTGATAGCCTGTGTTCAGTACTGGTTTCTCATCTCTCCTGGTTTTCCAAGAGCTCTTAAGATTTCCTTTTCAGATTTAGATAGTTGCACTGATTTGTTTATAAGAAACATTTTAGACTATGCTTTAATCCATTTCTCTGTGGGTTTTTTTTTTTTTTTTTGGTTTTTTTTTTTTTTTTTTTGTCTGATGTTTCAGGTGCAACAATAAAGTTGCTTAAATTTTCCAATAAAGTTATTTTGGTTTCAAGAATAGCACCTAAATATTTTTTCTTTGTGAGCAATTACATATTTTTCCAGGTTGTTTGAAATAGTAATGATATACTTTTATATATGGATACTGTGAGTATTCAAACAGATTTTACCCTCCAAAACCACATATGAACACATTTTATTTCTCTGTTTTACTTCGAAGATTAAATTAAAATCATGGAAGCATAGAATATTCTGAGTTGGAAGGGACCCCCAAAGATCACTGATGTCCAGCTCCTGGCCCTGCACAGGACTACTCCAAGAATCACACCACATACCTGAGAGAAGTGTGCAAAATTATTCTACTAACATTTTGGAATTATTTATGGGTAGCAGATTTACATATTTAATATTAAAAATTAAATTTTAAATGGGAATTATGAATTGGGGCTATGAATCTCTTTTTTTCTACCAAGCAGGCAATATAGCAGAATTCTTAATGTGAGATATTTTCACAAATTGCACTGTACTAGCTGAAGATGGAGTGGAAATTTGACTGATGTTGATGGACGTCTCTGCATTGGTACTGAGCAGGAATACACACCAGCTAATTATAGCATAGGATAAATCTCCCTGACTTTTCGGAGCAGTCAGTGAAGACAGAGCAACTTTTCCAAGGGACAGTTTAGAGCAGGAGCCTAGCATAGCTGCTCTTGTTTGTGCCCTGAAGGATCATGTGGTAGAATCCTGCTCAGCCTCTAATTATCTGTATAACCTAAGGTTTGTATAAGATCCGATGGTAGAGCAGCTAATCCTTCCACATGTTAATTAGATAAGTATTACAATATAAAATGGCAATGTTCATTTTAACTTTACATAGAGTAGAAAGTTGCAATGTTGGTAGGTTTTACAAAAATGTCTGTTATAAAATTATATAAAAGTACATTATTATTTTCTATAAACATACATAAAAGCAATATGATTAGCAGCTGAACATTTAAGCTTGGTGGATTTCTTAAAGACCAATAAGGGGTTAGTGAAGGAAGAATGTGTCCCATTACTCAGCAGTTGATAGGTACCACTACTTGCTGGCCCTGATTAGTAAAACTATGCTTCTTGGTTCAGGCACAAGCACCACACACACATCTCTTTTTTTGGAAAAGTAGTCTGAAAGATTTATTGCATCTTGCCTTTGAATTTTAAGGGAAAAGGTTAAAAAAATGTAATAAGTCTGAGTCAAGGCATTTCATGTTGTAAAATACATGAAGCCTCATGAAAGTGTCACAAGCCCTAACACTAACAGGGAAAACAGTTCTAATGGTTTCTTCTTAAATCCCTGCAAATGCCATTTTCCTTTGGTCAAATCAGAACACTATGTATACTTGTTAGGACAATTTTTTTTTCCCCAGGATTATATATTTCACTTTCTTGGCTCATCTTACTGCATCCTGAGGCATTCCCAGCTTTGTTCTCAGTCTAGTTATCAGTTCCACATGTCATCAAAGGAATACACAGGTTTTGTGTGCCTGTTTCATATGCTCCTTTTAGTTTCGCTTTCTCAATTTACCAAACAGCTGTACAGGAAAAAAAAACCTGAAAGCAACCCAGATGTGTTTAAAACATGCAGTCATATAAATAATATGCCTGTTAAAACATTAACATCTAAAGTATTAATTTAATTAAAGCAACTATAGTTCTATGGCGCACACCTTAACATTGTAAAAATTACAAGGTCCATCACTGCCCACAAGCTAAAAATTGTGTCGAAAGGTGTAGACTGGAATGAAGCTATCTGTTAAAGAATAAGCAAAGTAAGCTGCAGCACTGTGGTATTGTCCAACACTTAATGGACATTCAGGAAGCCTGAGGCTGCTCTGGAATGTACACGTTTTCCAGCAGCAGTGCTGGTTTAATTAGGCTGCATTAGGCTCCACCTCCAGCTGTTAATTCCTCCCATCCCCTTTCAGTGTGCTGGGGGCAGCTGGTTGTGCAGCTGAGAAGTTCAACCAACTCAAACCTATTATTTTCCCTCCTGGACACCTGTCAGTGAGATCAGTTCCCCACTTTGGTTCACGGTGTGGATGAGTAAATACTTATGCCAGGAGAAATGAAGGGAGAATAAAATGTCAGGAATGAGAGGTCAAGATGCTTTAACTGGTCAAAGGCTGTTGAAAGTTTTAGAGACAGTAGAGAAAGCTTTCACACCTTCCCATGTCAGTAAAGCTCAAGTAATTAATACTTTTCCTTACCTGTACGTAAGGAACTCTTTAATATATAGATATATATCAAAGGTTGTGAAGAAGTGGACTAAAAAAACCAGTCTGTCATGATTTAGGAGTGGTATTCTCCATGCCTCTATGGAACTGCCACAGCATTTTTATTTCAAATATTCTGCCACTTTATCAGGGTCCTGGACTTGTTCAGGGGTAAACTTCCAAACCACTGGAGCAGAATAATCCTTCAAAAGATGACCCATTTTTTTCACCATTCCATGCCACTCACATCTGTCCACTCTTGGGGCAAATCTCTGAATAATCTCCCTAGAAATTGCTTTCATGACTCTAAACATGGTGTGGACCCCACTGAGGAGATCTGGAAGACTTAGGAACAAGAATATGCTTTCCTTAACATCCAAAGGGAATTCAAGTCTCAAAAGCTGTGGTAACAGGCCTGAAGGAGGAAAAAGGGGTAAAAGGCTGGGGAAAATCATCCTCCCCTGTTCCCTCCACAGATATGATTATNGTTCCCTCCACAGACTGGATATGATTATTAATGGACTCCCAAAGGCAGTGCCCGAGGTAAGGGTAGGAGAGCAGCATTGCACACACATCCCAAAATACCCTCACTGCCCTTGATGTCATCATGCCATAAACTGATATTCCATAGTACAGCAAAGCAATCCTGATCCCCCTCCCTGCTTTGAAAAGGAGCCCCATGATGGGCACATAGTACACACATGGAAAGATATACAGGGTTTGGTGCCCCATGAACAGACCAAGCAACACTGTGACCAGTGGCTCCAGACCTAAAAGAGCAAATACTTAGATCAAACTTGTTTCCAGCCTGCTCTGGGCAGATCTGTTGTTATTTCAACCCTTCATGACACACACTGGGCACTGAATAAGGCTGTTGTGGTTTGGGAATGGTACACTGGAACTTAGTGTTCCCACCGAAACCACTCCAAAACATGCTCACTCTTCCCTGTCTCACTCCATTCCCTGCATGGCACTGAGAGGAGAATTGGAAGCACAAAAGGCAAAGCTCATGAGCTGAGATAAGAATAATTTACTGGAAACTGCAGTGGGGTATGTAAATAAAGAGTAACACCAACAATGCTAACAGCAAAAGCTACAAGGGAGGCGAGTGATTCCCATGTGAATGCTCACCGTGGTACCACAGGATGCTTGACAATATCTGACTGACACCACACTGCCCTGACCTGGAAAGGACCCTTTCTCCATTCCCAGAAAAAGACATGAGGTGGTATAAAATAACCTCTGGGTCCTGGCTGTGGCCCCTCCTGGCTACTGCAAAAATTAACCCTATCCTGGCTAGAACCTGGACACAGGCATAGCAAATAACAAATCATCCTTGCAGAAGAGCTGAGTGAACTTTTCCAGTGTAACTTCAGTTCACAAATTGTTTTATCTACCATGCAGATATACCTAGAGGTTTTTTTTCGTTACATAGTGCATCATTTTTTCTATAAATATATTGCAGATGTCCTTCCTTGCAAAAATAAGGGGACAAGGTGAAAAAGTCTATTTTCTCTGTTCTCCAAGTGACGTTCAAGGCAAACAAAGGCTAAGAATCGAAGGTCATTCTTTCTCTTGTTTTTCCAAGTCTATGCATAAGAACAGGATTTCAAGAGCCATACTGGATGTTCACTGTTAACATTGTAAAGGAAGACTTTTTTTTTTTCTTTTACTCATGACTATTTCTGTGACATGCCAGAGATTCTCTTTTTATATCAGTTGAGTGAGTTATGCTGGCCCACTTAGAAATTGTATTAGAGTATGAGTATCATAGTGCTTTTTCAGTATCTCAGTTTAACACAGCCTTCCTACCTGCATATGCCGATAGCATTGTTTCTTCTTTTAAGCCAGAAAGCCAATTTTAGAGGCTTTTGTTTCCTGGCAGTTGTTCTGACCCCTTGCCGCAGTTTTGGTTGTGCCAACACTCCTGCACACGCCTGGGTTAGAAAAAAATCTTTCAGGCTTTTTCAGTTTGTTATTTAACATGAAAAATTTAACCAAATGTATCTAAAGCATATTTCCATAAATGCTTTGAATTGCCACAACTCAGGTGACAACAAACTTTATCATAAGGGCAGGAAACATTGCTAAGGGTAAAGAGTGATGTATGAAAAGCAGGAGGATATTTTGTGAAATAGTTTATGATTGATAGGATATTTTTAATGAAGTTAAAGCATTCTTGAAGTTATTGAAATTTAAAACCATGTTACGAAAGTCAGGAAAACCAATTTTTAGTCATGTCTCCTCTTTTTCAGCACCATACCTTTTGGACATATTCTTAATAATTTTTTTCCTGGTATTTCTGTTGTGTGAAGAAGTGGAACACCTGTTCAGGTTCACGTCTTCCCTCTATTCATTTTCTAAAATCTTTTAATAATGCTTGTTATCTGTGAAAGTTTTTTTTTCTGCTCTTAATGGCCTAGGTCATAATTTCCATTGCACTGTTTGCTCTTTCTACAGATTATGAATTTGGTAGCTGTATTAATAATAATAATAATAATAACAACAAAACTCCAGCAGATAAGAAATATATAACAGAGGATTTAATAGTTCTATCACCAAAAATCTTTTTTCATATGAATAACACGTGCCTGAAATAGCTCTCTTAAATGAAAGGAATTTAAATTAAATTAACTAATATTCAAATTCTCCAAGACTTCCACACTTGTGGAATTTGGATTTGGCCCTTTGCTCTTGGTCAGTCTGGGGCTGGGCGGTTATGAGACACTTTCTTTCTTCTTGTGGGTATGTTGTTATTCAATTGTCTGGCCTGTACACCTCCACAGCTTGGAGCTGTCAGATAACTACATTTTCCACTTCCTTTTCTGCTGCTCAGGCTGAGAGAGAGGGATGGACCTTCTAGTATCAGTCACTTTCTCTACACCAATCCCTCCTCTTCTCCTGAAAAGGTCTGCATTTTTTTTTTGATTCATTTGTCTTTGTGTGGGATTGCTAGATGTATGCCCTTGAAGGCAACAGCTCGTTACACTTTGAAATCAGGACCAGCTGTTTTTCAATCTTTGTTGTCAAAGCCACAAAAGAGCGTGCTTTAATATTTTCAGAAATGTTTTCCCAAAATTTATTTTCACATCAGTACAATCTCTTCACGCCCTCAGTAATTCCACAGCCTATTCTCCTATACTTAAGATAATTAGCTATTTCTTTAGCTTCCATCTCTACCTTTGGCAAGTGCAGCAGATTTTCCTCTCATTAATTTGCTTTCTATTACTTAATCTCAGCCATTTTTATTTTCAGTTACATGTCTTATTAATATACTCATGTGGTAGCTTTCCTAATCATCACTGATCATTTTTATTTCAGAGTTTGACATTTTGTCTTTAATGTCTTTTAGTTTAACATAGTCTAATTTTTTTAAAAAAATTCGTCAGTTTCCCAGTAATCCATTTTGCTGTCTTTCATCTTTTTCTACATAATAAAATTCAACTAATTGTATGGTTTATCTGTTCATTCCTCAATTATGAACTGTAGAGACTGTGAGGAGATGGACAGGTTTTATGTGATGTATATTGCAGAAGCAGCTCTTTGGTTAGATTGAAAATAAACAGGAATTTAAAAATTGATCAGAATGAAATGAAGTGGAAACCTAAATCCATATGCTAGGCAAAGACCCTAATTTGTTTTGCAATACATTGCATAGGTTTTTCTTTAAGTAGTCCTTCACCAAGAAGAATAGATATGCTGACTTATTACTCTTAGCTCTACCAGAGGACATGCAGAACTGTCTCACACTCAAGACCATACATGCCAAAGATTGTATAATGGCCTCCTTTATACAGTCTCTCACTCTTGTGTAGAAAAATAATAACAGTTACTCACAGGACTGCCTCAAGGCATAACTGGGTAATGTTTGGAGAAACCACCACCAACTTTCAGATCACGAAAAGGATGGCTCAGGTCTTACTAATAACTATGTTGCCTCGTTCTCACTGAAACTTGCCAGACTGAAAATGGGAACATTTATATGACAGTTATTTTGTTTTAATCCTATTCAGCAAAGCTTGGTATGATTAGCGGATTGTATGAGCAATGATGATGGCACAGGTGCTCTGCCAAATTGCCCTGATGTGACACCGCAAGCCTCGAGGCTTAGGCACAGCACTCCTGTCGCTCCCTTGAACTGACCAAAGGACCTCAAAACAGTCCCCACCCACAACAACCACCACTTCCTAATCTTTTGTTACTCTCTTTCCCTCACTTCTTCATTCCATATGCCATTGTCTGTGTATATAGTGACTGTTCAGACTTTTTGATAGCATGAACATGAAATTAGTGCAACACAAATAATTTTTTCTGAATTTCAGTAACTGATTCTTCCCTACTTGATTATATGACAGCAGTTACTACCTTCTGTAGTTTTTATCTGTCTGCACAAATGAGCAGACAAGATGTTTTGTTTCAGATATGAGAAATTTTTATGAGAAACGAATCCTTTATTCCAACACTTATTAATTTAGAAATAGATAATTTTCAATATAAGGTTTTAATTATGGTCTCATTTATGGCAGTTGAATTATTGTAAAATTGACAAATCTCTTGGATATCCAATATTCTTATGGGAAGCATGACTTCACACATGTTCAATACTACACATTTAATTTTACTGATACAGTCTGAAATTCATGTCCTCTCGCAACCTTACATATTCTTGCACTTAAAAAATATTCTCCTTCTATGCCTACCCCTTTCCACACTGCTAGAAATGGCAAAATTAGGCTTCTGAGATTACCTTTTTCTCTTCTTTTTCAAGTGAAATGCAAAGGTTTAAAAATCACTGGAGAAAACATGAAGCCTTGTATTATTTACATGAGTAAGTATTCTACAGATGGAGCCTGACATAAGGGTGATTCAGTGGTGTGGGTTAAGGAGAAATTTCTCCAAACCTTTTCACACAACTAGGAATATCTCATCTAGTGTTTTTCTGAGACTTGGAAAGAAAAACATCCTTTTTGTCTTTCTATATTGTATTTTGAGTAATTATACATTCCAGGTATTTTCTTCTGGTCACCTCACTGTCTTCTCTGGGCATTGCATCAGACTTCACTGACAAAAGTCCTTAGGCTGGATGTATAAATACACCTAGCTTTGCTAACTTGAGTGGAATTTTGCAGCTGAAGTGGTTTGATTGTGTTTTGATGGGATTGTAAGCCTCTGTACATGAATGAACATAAATAAATGGATTGATATTAGTGCTTACAAAGTACTCATAGAGCAAATTCTTGTTAAACACTCTAGTAGTCTGTATAACAAAGGACTGTGAACCAAAAATACATATATTTTCTAACACTGCAAAACTGCTGTAGCATTTTCCTTATTTTTAATAAAACCTAGATCCAGGATTCAGTAGACAAATGAATACTGAGATCAGTGAGTGTTTTGCAGTTTAATGAAAGAATGAGATAGTCCTGGAGTTCTGTGACCGAGTGTTTATTTTTTAGAGTCCAGTTTGAAATCGTGCAATGTATCTTCATTTCTACTCTAATGAGATATAAGGGTACATACTCAGCTTCTTGTTGATCTGAAAAAGGTACCAAAGAAATGCAGAACCCTGGTGTTTTCATTGAAATCAGGGGAAATCAAGGGTCCTCAGCATCTTCATAAAATATGTGTTAAGTGCCTCAGGCTGATGAGAAAAAGTGGAGTCCCCTAAATGAAACATGAATGCCTTTCACACAGTGCAAAACCTCCATCAAAATTACTCTGGTTCATGGTCCTAGAATCAATAAAAAATAAAAATTAAACTAAACAAAAAAAAATTAGTACCAAAATGGATAACCCAAATCTTCTGACTCGTTACCTCCTTCAACCCAAACTGCATGTATCCTTCAGCTGATACTAAAACACTTGGCATTAATCTATTGTTATGAATGTCACTGTTCTCTACAATTTGCTTAAGATTAGATTTTTTTGAGTATTATAATTGGCAATTTGGCAGAGCATAAAGTATGAGATAATGAATTGAAAGAACAGTCTGTGCTTGCAAATTCAAAGCATTTACATATGAACTATCTGCAGTTTCTTCAGAAAATTTGTGTTTTGAGTACCAGGTACTGACCTCACTTGCAACTCTATTACCCTGTATTCAGCGCGATGAGAAACATTTTCTGATAGAGTAGTTTCACGTGTGTAAAGAATTATCTCATATTTTTAGCATGTAACTCAAACACAGCCTTAAAGTAACTGTTGCTCTGCAATTTTGTCAGCACTGATGAGGGTGAGAAAGTACAGACAAACATGCCCCTTTACTGCCTTATCTGACTTTTGCACATTCGAGACTACTGAAGATATTTTCCAAAAAGGTCAAGACTCTTGTTTTGGCCCACTTCCCTGTGGAGGACTGCTGGAGCACACTGTACCTGGTTTACACTCCATTCATTCACTGGAAACTTCCCTCGTATCCAGCTATTCAGGTTTTGTGAGGATGGAGAGCAATATGAAAGCCTAAAACACATCAAGTCAAACGAGCACGGGAGCTGGGGAAGGGTCTGGAAGTCTGATGAAGAGCAGCTGAGGGAACTTGGGGTGTTTAGCCTGGAGAAAAGGAGGCTCAGGAGGGACCTTATCACTCTCCACAGCTCCCTGAAAGGAGGAGGTAGCCTCGTGGGACTTTGCCTTGTCTCATGAGGAAAGGACCTCAAGTTGTGCCAGGAGAGGCTTAGATTGGATGTGAGAGAAACTTTCTTCACTGAAAGACTGGTCAAGCACTGGAACAGGCTGCCCAGGGAAGTGGTTGAGTCATCATCCATGGGGATGTTTAAAAGCTGTGTAGATATGGCACTTAGGGACATGATTTAGTGCTAGGTTTGAGGTTGGACAATGATCTTAAAGGTCTTTTACAACCTAATGATCTTGTGATTCTATGAGTTTGTTCCTTACACTAAAAAGGAGAACTCTCCCTTCTCTTGATTGATAAGGGAAATTTTGGCTGTACCTTGTAGTCTAGCTTCTAACTTTTTATATGATATTATGTATTGTCCATATATACTTCATACCATGGAAGTCAAACCTATAAGAAACATAAGTAGACTTTATATTTTAATTAATCAAATACCCCTGAATTGTTCCTCGTTCACTTTTTAAGCGAAGAAGCAGTCCTAGCTTCAAGTTTGTCTCCATAGCAGCAAATGAAGGCATTTCTATGATATCCCTGTGCCCAGTCCCCTTAGTGCAGCCAGCAGCTCTGCCATGCAGTCTGTTCTGTACCCTGCTCAAGCTTCAGCAGAAGCAGACGTTTTCAGGCCTCAGGACTTTTATTAAAATTCAGGTGATTATAAACCTGCTCCTAATTTCCAGACCAGGTATCAAAACTCTGCTTTAATATCGGTGGCATCTCTTTGCTTTACAAAATCTCTGTTAAAACATTTTTAGTTTTCTACTCCAAATTCATCAAAGAGGTGGAAAAATCTGCCCTTACAGAGTGACTTTGCTCATACACTTAAAGGCATGGTCAATGTTACTAATAAGATTTAATTGCACTTGGAAATTAATTTCATTTTTTATAGGCCAGTTTTATAACCAAGGTAAAAAGGGGCTCTAACTTGCCACATCTTTATAGGTTGATGGGCTAATTTGGTAGGAAGCTAGGACACATATTACCTGCTCTAAAAATCCACAGAAAAGATGCAAAAGAATAGCACAGTTCATACCACTTCTTTTTAGCTATGTATTTTTGTAAAAAATTATATAAAAAATTAAAATCCATTTTCTGAAGCAAAAATCTAAAGTGCAATTTCCTTTACAAAATCTGAATTTCATATACCTTAAATATCTTTGATAATCAGGGATCAAATTTTAAAGCCTCAACAGTGTCTTAATATATTTCAGAATTTGGATTCAGGTGCTTGAAATACTTTTCCTGGTAATGCCATGATGGATGATAGCACTGCAGGATTTGTATCATGTTGTTTAATATTCCTCCCCCCACAGACATGTAGCGCCATCTAAGCATTTATATAGATCAAAACATTTGTTTTTAAACATGAACCAATGCTTTCTGTAATTTAGAAATTTAGTAATTTAGGTTACTTGGAATGTCTTTAACAAGTATTATACAAATGTACATAAAACTCTCCTTAGTCCTTTACAAAATTCTATCACCATGGAAAAAACACTTTTGTTTGTTTTGGAACGTGTTTAGCAGGGTCAATTGCTGTTGTAATAACAGTAAATTATTTTACTTCACTGCTGAAAAGTGACCATATAGATACTAAAATAAAATACCAAGCTCTTCTGATAAGAAGTTTACATACTACTATAACTACAAACAATTAAACCAGTTTGTTCTCTTGGCTTTTCTTTGTAGAAAAACCTTACATGCATTCATTTAATTTTTAAACTACGTTTTCTAAATCCCCTGTTTGGATTAGTGAGGTATATAGCTGAGTTGATTAACTTGTTGCTAAATGCATATAAGCTTAACTATAGAAAAATTCCTGACAGGAAAATTTATGACACAGGGTTTAGATACTTATTTGCAGAGGTGTATCCAAATCAGATTCAATAATGACACTGATGTAAAATAATTGCTGTTCATACATTAACAGTAAAAGCAAGGGCAAATATCAAATATTCAACATGCAGAGAATCAGAAAGTGTGGGGTGTCTGATAGATGATGACCAAGAATGGCACAGTAATGGTATACAAAGCAATGAAGGACGCAAAGATTCACAACTTCTATTCAACTCATTCTTCAACTCAAGCTGAAGGACTCATGTCATATGATTAGAATTTTAAGGTAAGAAAAATATCTTATATCTCAACTATTAAGCCTTCTAAAGTCTTGCATAGAGGTTAAACAGCCTCTGTATTGGGGGTTAACGCAGATCATGAACTTCATGGCAACCAAAAAATTTCCAGCTCCTTACTGGGTAACAAGAGCACCAATTTTTTATATTTAACAGTAGGGTAGGTTTGGGACTGCTCCACAAAAGCAAACTAATTCACAGAAGACTAAGAGCTAGCAGCAATTCACTAACTTGCTGGATAAAGTAAGATATTGGTAAATCTTTTTGCATCATGGTATTGTCTAAGAATGATATATTAATAAAGCAGCCTGCTTAACCGTTCTACTATAGCTTGCTCCATGTTAATTTCCCTGTGTAAACAAGTCTCAGAATATATAGGGAGAAAAAAACTACAAAGACAATATAAATATCTTATAGTGTGGGACTTACATTTATCATCTGTTGATGATTATAACGATTATGAATAGGTGCTTGGCAGATGATAAGCTGGGTACAGTTTGGTGGTTTTTATGTTCCTCGAGCTGGCCTTGTCCGAGAAGCATAAGCATTGATAGGCCACTGCTGTTTTGCTGATGCTACTGGCACCTGTACAACTGCTCTGTCTCCTCCAGTTCCTCTCAAGGCATGGCATTACTCTGTATTTGTTCGTCATGGATTTTCTGGAATTGTTAACCTCTGGCTTAGCTTCTGTTCTGCTAGTGCTGAATTCCACTTTTTCAAGGAAGTACCATGAGTTCCTGTAGAACAGTATGAACCTGTTATGCACAAATGTGTTTCCATTCTAATTGCAAGATGGGCTACATTTCGGATCAGGCAAAATGAACGGAATAGAGGCAATTTCCTAATATTGCTGGCACATGTAAAGAGCAACAATGCATTTAGCAATTTCTGTTCATTAAAAGTTTGCGGGTGGTCCCTTTAAATGTGTGTTAACTTTGCTTTCTAGTTTACTAGAAAGAGGAAACTTATGCTGACAGGGAGGCAATGTTATGGGGGTGGAAAATAAGCATTACCCAATCAGTGAAGCTGGAGGTGGGAGGAACAGCTGCTTCTTAAGCAATGACACATAAGTAATATTAGTCCCATTGGTTTACTTACACTGTAAACTTAAACAACAAACATCTGTTTTCCATGTTTTCTTCCTAAAGGCCCTGACATTTCCAGCATAGCCAAACCTTCTTATATTTTACATGATAAAATAGTTTGAAGCAGTCAAGAGTAGGAATGTTATTAGTATTAAAAGAACACTCAAACCCCAAAGCTACCACCACCACTACCAAAAACCAAAAATCACACAGAAACTGCATCCAAACTCAAAACCAAGATCCACAAGAAAAACATAGTTTTCTTTCAGTTGTTAACATAGTTTTCTATGCTATATGCTACAAAATGCAGAGGTAAAATACAGGGGAAAGGTAGATTAAGATTTTGGGATTTTTACCTTTTCTCCTGTTTTCATGAATATTTGCAAAGAACATATACCTGTGATCTATGGGACATACTTAACTTTTAGATAAATTCTGTTTCCCGTATAAAAATAACTGGTGAATCACTGTTCAGATCTCAAGCATATTTTTAAATTCTGTTGTGTTTTCCCTTCTCTCTTTTGTGCATCCACAAAACAAATCTATTTTTAGGTCTTGTATGCTTGGGGTATGAGGTACTGCTGTGACAAAGGGTGATGGAATCTGCCTAAGTCCATATGCTATATGGGAGGTCGGAGTGAACTGCAGAAAAAGGAAAAAAAATCCTACAGGGCAAAGTAGTGAAGTTCAATGCCCTGAAAAATGGTGTTTGCTTCTACATATAAAGTGACAGGTCCCTAGAAATACCTGATATGAGACAGGTGGGAAGGGAAGTGGGAAAGTTAAGGGAGTGGGAAAGTCTTGCAAATATGGTTATGTGTTTGCCTTTCAGAAAAATGTACCTAAAATCATGGATTCATTTACGTTCAGTGGAATTTATCCACGGTGTAGGAAATAATTTTTGAAGGATGACTGCAAATGCAGAAATGTAGGCAGAAATGTAGACAGGAGGATGCTGTAAGTGGCATTATATTCATGTATGTCAAGGTATGATATGTTTTAAAGATCATATGCATGGTACACATGTGATTAGCTGTATCTGTGAAATTTTATAAATCCCTAGGATGTGGAGATTCACAATTAGCAATATGACCTGACTCCTCAACTCTGATAATGGATTAACAACACACTTAGAAGACATTTCATTATTTTTAAGTGTCAAATTAGCATATACTAATTGTCAAAGATGTATTAAAATATTTGGAAAATAAGTGATGTCATATTGTCAAGAAATATTTGCAAATATATCTTATTCCAAAAATGCTCTAAATACAAAAATACATTTGAAATATTTTTTACATATATTTAAAAATAATAACTTTGTGTTTTGTTAAAAAAATGTTCCTCAATTTAATTTAAAAGGAGTAAAAAATATTTGACATCTAGAAAAAAAATTTCAGAATTACATCTTTGCATGACATAATATTTGTTTTCCAATAAGGCTGTGCTGTCTTGCATGCAAAAATGGGTCACTCCAGCTACTTTCAGTCTACCTAGAAGCTGTTTTCACAAACCTACAATAGATTTTGCTTATAAAATGCTCTTATACAATAAAATACCTTTATTTACTTGCTGCTTCCATGACACATATCAAGGATCATACCGGAGTAACTGGCAAATCTTGCCTCAGACCTTCCAGTGCCACTTATTCACCCTGATCCCTTTTTTTTTTTTTTTTCTGAAAGCTTTGTTCCCAACTATAGAGTCAGTTAATGGAATGTGCATCCCGTCTTAGCCAGTTCAGTCCAAGCTGACATTTTAGCTTGACTGACTCATAAAGGTAGATATTAAGCTAAGGTTCTGAATTATGAACTGAAACTGCAGAGAAAACAGCAGACATTGTGTTCTTCAGGCTACACTGCAGGGAAATAACCTGAAACAGAGCAGAGGTGTGACAAAAGTAAATTCCCATAACAAAATTTGTGAGTTCTTTTCTCAGTTTCTTGTCCGTCAGATTAGAAGTCTCAAGCATAGGGACACTTATGAACTTAGATGAAGTTCTCCAGTCTTTCTTCTCCGTGATGAAATCTGTGATATTTCAAATTGTAACATCATTCTTGTGGTTTCATTTTAATTTCTATTTCATTTGAAAAGTGGCCATCAAAATTAAACACACTGATCTGCTAATCCCACAAGATGCTACATCATTGATCCTAATCAGTTGTCTTCATATTATGAATGTCGAAATGAAATCAAATATCTTAGCAAAGCATCACTTTGTGAGGAATGATAACCCTAGAAGTATTACATATACGGAACCATGCCTTGAAAAGACATCTATCTGCACGCATTCTGTGAACAGGTGTATAGCTGTAGCTCCTGCAGACATCCTCTTGCATCTAGCTGTGTTAAAATGCAAGTTTCTTAAACAGCCAGGCAAGCTTTCGGTTTTAAACTGGCCCAATGAGATAAATGTTGAAAAGAAGTCACCTGACTCCACTGGAAAAACTGCGATTACACAGTTCCTAGCAACCTGTCAGCATCCTCTGTTCTGTATTGATTTTTCCATACATATTCCTCAATGTTAAGTGCTTAAAATTGAGAAATTTTATGTGAACAACAAACTAATCTGCTCAAAACTAATATATAGTTTGGTTGATGACATTTGTTTCAATAAATTTGGAAATGAATTGCAACATGCCTTTTTTTTATATTTCAGTCCACATTTATTTTCTGTCCCATAGTATCTGTTTCTATGCTTTCCTTTGGGCCTAATTCAAAGCTGTTGTTCTTAATACTGCAATATTTTCTTGGAGCTAGACATTTCGTCATAGCATATGCAAAGGATATAAATGGGAAATAAAAATTTCTGAATTGAGATATGTCTTATTTATGTTTTAGATCCTGTTACACGTGGATTATCTAAACTGCTAATGATGGCCCAGAAGCACCCTCAACACTGGACCCCTGATCATTCACTCAGGTCCTTGGTGTTCTGTGGATCATTCAAGTGCTGGAATTGGAGTGCTCCCAAAAAAGCAGGATGAATCAAATCAGTGCATCAAATTTAGATTCCTCTACTTACACAATCTTTTAAAAAAACTTTCTCAGAGTGTCAATACCCTCAAATGCCCCTCATGCCAGTCCCTGAGTCCTTTCTGTCACCTCAGTTTTGTGCTCAGTCTCTCTGGAAGGCTGCCATGGAGCCATTGTGTTATCACAGATGCTCTGAAATTGGTAGAACACTGCTTTTCTAATATTAATAACAATAATGATAACAATAACAACAACAACAACAACAACAATAACAAAAAAAATAATAATAATTGGGAAAAAAAGCACCACTTGGGGACCAGAGTATGGTGAAATCCAAAGCCAGTCTACCTGGATGTGGGCAATCTACCACAAAAGAGACTATATGGTGCAGATATTTGCCCATCCAATCCACTTGCTGTTGGATTTGGTAGGGTGTTTGAAATTGGTACTGTTGAGAATGTGAGGAAAAAACCATTTAAGGTTGGTCTTCTGCTCAACCTATATGATTGTGCATGGGAGGAAGTAGTTTAATTCAGAAATTTTGTTTTGGTCTCACACCTACTTAAGAACAATTTTATTTATTTATTTATTTATTTTAAAATAAAATCCTCTCCTAAGCCCTTAGGAAGAAAAAGAAGTGATTTTTTCTGTAATGAAAGGTGTGGTAGGAGACACTTGTGTTATCCTTGTGCCCAGCCAGTCAAATGGCACGTACCGTTGCATTAAGATAGCATGAAGGTTTCCTTTTCAGGACTTAAGAATTGTATGTGATGTGTCATTTCTGGTGACATTAACTTAAGAAAAATGTGTAATTGCAGATTTTAGAGAAAAAGAGTTTGATGGTTTGTCTAGATTTTCTTTCTTCACTTCAGCATGAGAATCAAATGAGTAAAGAAAAGAGGATTCGCTGTAAAATCTACAATTTCTTGGCATATAGTGGAAAAGTTTTCTTTCAAGTAACTTGAATGCATGGACAAGAGTAATTTTAGATTCTTGCTTGGATCGCTGAGGCTGTATATTGGACATATTGGAACGTCTCTGTCTTCATTTCTGTGCCCAACTTGAACTATCACTTCCATCTATTCTAACTCTAGTGGATGGTGAATCTTACCATCCAACTCAAAATGTGTGGAAGGAACGTCACCATTTTGCATAGCTGCTCTGCTGTGGCTCTTGAAACACAAAAGTTATTAACAAAGGACACATGTCAGTCAATCTTGAACGATTGGGAGAAGATAATGAAAAAGATGGAAATAAACAGTAAGGTGACATCAGCAGTGATTTGGACTACTGTGTGTGAATAATATTTGAAGAGCAAGGCTGAGCAAGAGTAAAATTTGGGGAACTCAGTGGTATATCTGTAAAACTCAGTTTCCTTGGATGTTAGCCTCTACTTGGTCTTCAGGTTTTAAGAACTTTTCAATTTGCAAGTTCTACAGCAGAAAAAACAAATAAACCATTAATAACTAAATATATGGGCTCTCCAGAAGATCACGTAGGACATTTCAGTGTGGCAACTAATGCAATCCTACCTAAGTTTTTCTTATTAAAACTCCTATTTCCTTGCAAAATAAACTCACACACAGTAAATGGTAATCCTTACTCTAAATCAAAGAATTACAGAAGAACAGTAGCAGAAGGGGCACTGGCAGGTCATGTGCTTCACCCTTTTGTGCTGAGGCGTGATCTGTCCTGTTGCTGCTTAAGCTGTATTTATACAGTTGCTATTTAAACATGCTTAAAATCTTGCTATTTTTCTTACTGAGGATTTTCTGCAGGGTCTCATGACTGAACCGCAGAATTTGTTCATTGTTTTATCCTAGGATAATGCATGCATTTCCAAGCAGACAACTTAACCACCTTCATTATATAATGCCAAACAATCAGACAGTGGAAGCTAAGCCTGTTGTCAAATTGCATTTACAATTGACATTCTGTGAGACATTAGAAGTTACTACATATATCTTCAGTGCATGTGGGAGTCATGACATTAAAAATGACATAAAACTTATCATGCAGACAGAAAATAAACATTTTTCTTCCCTTAAAGAATTTGAGATTGATGGATAATTACTTTGCTTGCCAAGGAGAGACTTCCATAATCAGTATAAATCATAAGGTCATTAAATTGGTAGGGCAATGAGAAATAAATCAATGCCCTGAAGATGACTTGTAATTGCTTGTTGCAGGATACATGGCTGAATGATATTTTGTAAAGACAATACTGTGCATCTATTTAATTGTGTTGGATGTGTTTGCGAGTCTATAACAGAGCTAGCTGAATAAGTCAAAGACCACCCACATATGAACCAAATGACTTACGTGTCTGTGGGACACTCAGGAAAATCTGTACTTATTGCTCCAACTCAACTTTATCAGGAAATTCCTAGGCTGCCTTATAAAAGGATAGAAAAAGGAACAAAGGTTTGAGGCAATTCGTTTTGTGTAATACTAAAGCTAACAATGTGGAGACAAAAATGATATGCAGTCATAGCGACAGCGATGCTATTTTGGAATGTTCTGCATGTACATACTTCATAATTGGATTCAAATGACCAGAAAGTGACACTTCTCCCAAAGGCAGCCAGGTCTTTATTGTACCATATCTAATAAATAGTTTGGAATCAAAATTACAAGAAATTTGCAGTTCATGACCTTTTAGTACTGCAAGTTTATAAATAATATATTCATCAAAATCAATTTAATTAACATGTGCATCTGCAGAAAGGCAGTAAATAACTATTCTAAAATTGAAGTAAATTGTGGTACAGGATTATCAGAGGGCTTCACATTCTAGAGAATTGCCTTGAGTCTGTTCCGCAACCTGAGCAAAATAAATATGCATATCTAAAATACATTTATGCTACTGTTTTCCCTGTGGATTCTGGACTTCGTTGTTTTCAGTTAATATTTATATCAGTCAGGATTAACTCCACTCGAAATACTAGGATCATTCCAGATTTATATCAGTGTCATTTTGTTTAACATGCCAGTTATCAGTGAAGTAAAGTGTTCTATTAAATGTTGCTGCTCATTCAACATGCTTAATTTCAAGCAAATGTATTTGTTTAGCATGGATGACAATGATAAAGTACTTATATGACATTAGGGCTTAATCAATGTCTAATTCCTATTGTGTTGTGAGCTGTACAAATATGGAAGTAATGTACCTTACTTCCAGATGTCTTAAGATTACAAATGAAAGCAAAAGGCTTGGCATAGTGCAAACAAATGAGGAAAAAAAAGAGTACAATTAATATAATTTTGTTCATTATGTATTTTAGCTGAGGTTTTGGATTTTGTCTGTTTGGATGGTTTGGTTTTTTTGTGTATTTTTTTTTTTCTTTCCTGGGAGGCGACATACTAGAAAGTGAAGACAGTAGGAACGGCCAGATTAGCTACTGGAAAATCCTGGTCAGGCATGAGAAGTGAGGACCACATATTTAACCAGCAAGTTACTGAGAAGAGTAAAGCAAGTCTGAAATGATTATTTAATCTGAATCCCACCATTTTATTGTTTGTTAACAGCGAATAAGCAGACACAAAAGTGTTAGAGACTTTTCAGAGCACATATTGAAGCAGTTCACTATCTGCAGATTTCCATGGCTACTATCCAAGCATATATTTCAAAGAGCAGTGAATACTACAGCATTTAAAATTCCAAACATTGTTCTTGATTAGAAATTTGCATATTACCCCAGTCTTTGCAAGGAGCCAATGCAAAAACTGTATCGGAACACCAAAGCATACAGGCCATTAAAAATTGAGATTCATCATTCTGAGGGAAGCTGATCTTTCTGAAAACAAATTAGATGAGTAAAGTAGAAATTTTATATTACACATTTGTCTAATGGTTGGATCCAGTTTTAAATTTCATTTATGATTATATTTAATATTAAGGCTTTTATGTCAAAGAAGTAAGAAAATAGCAAAATTGTTCCCAGTCTGCTAAATTACAGATAAATCTATTTATCTGCTTTCAAATGGAGTACTTAACTATCTTGAGGACTTCATGGCTATCTCTATTTGCCTGAATTATGTTCAGTTAGCCTTCGGGAAAAAAAAATCCAAATGTTTTGAATTATGTGATAACATAAGCAATTAGAAAATACACTGCAGTTTCAAACGTGATCAGTTTTAGTACAGATACTTCACTCCAGAAGTCACAGACTTCTAGTAAAATTAATTTGCTGAACATAATAGAATGATATTATTTTTATTGCTTGATTATATTCTACTTTCAACTTCATCCTGCCTCAAACCTTTTCTGTATCTTGAACGCTTCTTTTTTATCCTGGTATATTTAAGCAATTGTCCTTTTCTGTTATCCATGAACAAGAATGAGAGAAGAAGTCCATGATTTTCTAAAAAGATGAAGTTGATATGTTTCTGCAGTGATTTCTTAGAGAAGATATTGGGCCAGATTTTCAGGTGCTATTCCATCAAATCTGGTTCTTTTAGCATAAGCAAACAACATATGCAGCCACGAAGATGGTACACAGGCAAGTTGAGCAGAATTGATCTACTGAGTCATATGAACCTTGAACTTTGTTGAACACCTAAAAAAATATATATGAAAAAAAAAGAGATTTAAAGGCATCAAGGCTTCAGCTTGCTAAACTAGAGCCATAGTATCTCCTGTGCTGTTCTGTTGCCACATCTCGATACGGAGAAGGGACAAAGAAATCTTGGAAGACGTTTCTAAGTAATGTTCTTGAGTAGCTTTCTTGGACTTGAGCCCTTTCAAAGAAGTTTATATCATACCCGTACTAAGGAGAGTATTCTGTTTTCAGCACCAGAGTGGACATTTTCATTTCCACCTGCACTGTCTGAGTACAGAAGAGGAAGACCAGAGGGCACCGAGTTGCCGCAGATCAGCAGTTGTACCTAATCTTCATGGGTATATGGTCTATGCTTCACATGCTACATAAAGAGGACCTGCTCCTCCTCTTAGGCATCTGAACGTGGATGCTTGTGTGTAAAGGGTAGAGAAGATTAGGTAACACTTTTGAGTCTCTATGACTAAATGTCTTTGATAACAAATCAGTTATTTAGACAGGAATGTAGACTAAAACTTCTTTTTTCCTACAGTTCTGTGATAGCTCTATGCCATTCTTTTTTCACTTTCCACTCCAACAATGACCTGGTAAAGGAATTGCAAACATAGCAGAAGCAATTTCAATATTACCTGGAGAAAAAGATCGAAAGAGGAAAGCCAAAGCCATTTCTTATTTTATTTTGGGAATTAAAGTTGAGGATATGAGGTGTTTTCCCTTGGCCAGGGAGGCGGAGGGAAAGGAGGGGTAATGCCAGCTGCTCTGTTACTCATGAAAGCAAGATCTCACTAATTCGATGTTCTTCTCCACCTACATACAGAGAATAATCATCTCCTAAAAATATTTATATATCCATACTGATTTCAAATAGAACACATGCTTCCAAAAATGTAATAAAGAGATGTATGTTCCAATAATGAAGGTTATAAAATATTTAAATACTTCCTCCGCTTCTTTCAAGAGGAAATGCCAAACAGCTAAGAGGAAGGAGATTCCAACTTCTCTTGTTTTTAGTGTGAGGTTCTCATTCCCCTTTGATTTATCACTCTCTTCTCCCAGAATAAAAACCTATTACTATTTTGTGATGCATATCCTGATCCAAACTTCATACATATGCATTGCCATATGTTTCACACTTCATATGCTTTCCTTAGTTTCATTTCAGGTTCAACATCAACACTCTTTACCCATCATGCTTATATACACATACTTTGTTCATTTCACACATCTTCCTATGTTTGCAGAGTGGAATAGAGAAAGAAGTTGAATTGACTATATATCTTCTGGGGAAGAAGAGACTCCAGCTCATATATAGGCCCTTCTATGTCATTCTTACTCACCACTTACTTGAAAAATATAGCATAAGGTATTTACTGATTATATGAATCCAATTTAAACTCTATTGCTTGTGCAGGAGTAGAATTTCAGTGAAATTAAGAAAAACTTTTTTTTTTTTACTTGGTAAAGCCTCAAGATAAGAAACTGCAAGCAGCTTTGGGTATCTCTAGGCAGCACCACATAACTGAATTTTAGACTCCCTGTCACCTAGTGGAATACCTTGCTTGGTTTAATGCTCATGTTATCTTGGGGACGGGTAAGGATCCCTGAGTGGGGAATCTCAGGACCAACTTCCTGGCACAATCTAGAGTGAACATGCAACTTGATGCATGCAGGCTTCAGGGAGAGCCCTGCTTTAGCTCTGCATGCTCAAGACAAGGGGCCTGGACATGGGGCTTTGTAGACTCCAAAGACTGTATCACAGCTTTCCAGACAATGTAGTCTCAGCAATATCAAAAGGATCTTGTTTCCTGATGAGTGAATGACAAAGAAGATAGTACAGAAAGGAAATGCTTAAGGTGGGGGTGTGTGGGAAAGGCATGCTGTGATTTACCTGCCATGTAGGTGAGAAGTGAATTTTTTTTGGTTTGTTTTTCTTTTTTTTTCTTCCTCCAGTGGGAATGAGATAATATAGCAGCCTTTTTCCTGAACTCTGCTTTCTTTAAATGCCGTAACTATATAATAAGAGCAGGTTAATGTACTTGAAACAGGTGTTGCAAATAGCAATTCTTATCATGTTTAAGTTTTAGAGTCTGCACTTGGAATGCACAAGAGAATCAGCAACTGAAGTTGCTGATTTATAATAGCATTAGGAATTCCACCAAAACGTTTAGGATCTTACTTGGAAATACTATATGCATTTATGGACAATGGTCCTTTGGATTTGTTTTCTTCTTAGCAATTTAGTTATGGCTATAGATGTATTTATGTTGTGGATAGAATGTGTGGCCAGCAGGACGGCAAAAGTGATTGTCCCCCTGTACTTGGCCCTGGTGAGTCCTCACCTTGAATCTTCCAGAAAGCTGGAGCAAGTCCAGAGAAGGGCAACAGAGCTGGGAAAGGGTCTAGAAGGTAAGACCTATGAGGAACAGCTGAGGGAGGTGGAGTTGTTTAACTTGGAGAAGAGGAGGCTCAAGGCAGACTTTACTATTCTCTGCTACCTGAGAGGAGGTTGCAGCATGATGGGGTTTGAGACTTCTCCGAGACAACCAGTGACAGGACAAGAGGAAATAGCCACATCCTGCACCAGGGGAGGTTCAGGCTGGACATTACAAGGAATTTCTTCACAGAAAGTGTTGTTAAATATTGGAATGGGCTGCTCAGGAAGGCAGTGGAGCCACCATCCCTGGAGGTGTTCAGGAAAAGACTGGGCGTGGCATCTAATGCCATGGTCTAGTTGACAGGGTAGTGGTCAGTCAAAAGTTGAACTTGATGATCTCAGAGGTCTTTTCCGACCTAAATGATTCTATGATTTGGTGATTCTGTTATACATGGGCAAACTGACTTTTGGACCTATTTAGGTATTGAAAAACAAATATGCATTTTTTTTAGATCCATCAAGTTACTAATGCAATAATTTTAGATTACTTATAATGAAGTCAATGTTCTTCAATATGGGGTGGCTAAGCAAAAATTTACTTGGGTAGTAATTCTGTTCTTCTGGTACCTGAGAAAAAGCAGACCTGTTAGTTTGAGGGGCATACACAATTTAGATATATTAATTTGTATCTCTACTGGTCCTATTGAAATATAGATTTTTGACTTTGTTTTGCAGTACTATTTCAGCAAGTGTGAAAATGACATATACTATAAAACATAAAATAATTTAGTGATTTGAGTGCTCACCTAGAAAGTGGCATACCTGAGTATATCTCCCTTCTCCAAATCATGTCATGTACAAGCAGAATTTGGAGAAGGAAATAAGAATAAAGTGCTATGTTGGCTACAGGTACAGCTGCCTCAGAAGGATTCTGTTCCTACGTCACTATCTTGAACACTCAGGGCAACAAATGTCAGGGTACAGGTGTGAGGTATTGCTTTAGGATGTTGCAATACCAACCTTTGTCAGGGGATGCACCTCACTTGATCTTTACCCTTTCAGAACCCCAAATATCAGAGAAAACAACCATTCATTTGATATTTATACAGATAAGAATACAGCTTTATTCTCATTTGACATTTAAATACAGTTACATTATGGTTTTTCAGATAAATGTCAAATGAAAGGTTTCCAAATCTGACATTTTTTAATAGTATGCCTAAAAATGTTGCAATCAAATGAAGGACTGTGATTCATGTGGCACTTAGCATGGTCTGCCTGTCTTCTACACGCAACTTGAAGGCTAATTCCAACTAAACAGAGATCAGTATGGTAGCTTTTAACCAAAAAGGAGAACAAGAGAGTTCTCTGTGGAATTAATCATGCTGAAGCAAAAATCCACCTAATTTTCAGATAATAAAAAGCCTAAGTCTTACTATCAAAGAGGTAAATAGCTATTCTAACTCTGTCAGTCTCCAAGATTCTCTAACCGGGTTCTTCTAGTCGTTTTACACATGGAGGCTTGAATGTTTAATTAAGGATTTTCTTGTTTGTAGATGCTTGACATTATACAGGATTTTGATTTAGCAGAGTGATAACACAAAATACCAAAGTTATAATACATGAGCAAATTATTCTACATGGAACACAGGAATTTGCACCAGACAGTTGAACCACAATATGAGTGGTTTGAGACATGCATATACTTTCCCGTATGAGTGTGCTAACTCGCACTCTTGATTAACTCAGACAGAAACATTCACACAACCAGTTCCACTCAACTGAAATAAGGCCACTCTCTGGTTCCCTTAGTGTTGAACTAAGTTTAATTTCCTAACTGCTATGGTCAGTCACTCCATCCAATTTTTCCTGAGCTCCATGAGCATATTGCTTTCCTCCATATCCCCTGAGTCTTCTCCCACTGTAGAGGTTTATTGATCAATCATAAACCAGTCACAGACTAGTCCAGTACTTTCCTAGAAGTGAAAGAATGGGTATATATAAGAATAAAAGGATAACAGCAAATCAAAACCATAGTGACTCTTAATATAAGCAAATAAACCACCATCTTTCAGAGGTCCTTAACTATTTACCTAATAGACTAAATTCAATATTCTCTTCCAAAAAAGTTCATTTGAGATCAAATAGAGAGTTATTCTTGAGTTGGACAATCAGAGCAAGATGATATGTCATTGAGATTACTTCAGAAGAAGTTTGTCAAAGACATATTTGATTTCTGACAGCTCTTCTTCAATTTTGTTGAAATCCACTGTTGACACTACATTGTCTGTATAAGACCTTGAAAGGATGTGAGTAAATACTGACAAGTTTGTGGATTTATCAAAAAGTTACTTTGCAGTGTATTTTACAGTGATACAAGCCCTTTAAAAAAAGATTCGGTGAGATTTTATTGCCTTATATTCCTTTGCTCTGTTATAGCAGAAAGGGACCTAACCCCAAATTTCTTCAGATACATACATTTATCTGCTACACTCAGATTTACTGCCTAATGATTAATAGAGCTAAAAATGTTCTATTTTGTAGACACAGTTACTTCTGCTGTTACTAATATTTTCTGACCAGCAAGATGTTACCACTGTCTTTTTGCCTTATATAGATCTCTAATATGGGACCATTAATAAAAAGATACTTTAATCTTATATGAACATTTTATATTATATGCGTAGCCTGCAGTGAGTTATGCTCAAGAAAATCAGAGGGCTCTACTACATTTCAGTTTTATACAGAAGGGTTTAAGAAACACCTTTACTCTCTTAGGTAAACTACAAAGATTTGAGGCACAGGACCATGGCATGAACTGCAAGCTTCCCAAGGAAAGTGGTCTAGAAGCAAACTGCCTCTTGTTCTCCTGCTTTAGCTCTGTTCTCTTGGCAGTTTGAGGGAGGGACTGGAGCAATTTGTTTCTAGTTTAAGGGCTTATCAGTAAATGTCATCAACATAACCCCTTGGAGCAAAGAGTTATGAATGAGAACAAAGGAACGAACCATCAGGAATGCTTCTGGAACAGACCTTGAATGCATTGTCTGAATAAGAGAGAGAGAAAGGATGCAGATATATTCCTTTTTTGCCAATTGCCTTCAGCTCAAACACCTGTATGAAGCTGTATAGAATGCCCACAAGTAAAGTTTGTCATGGACAGTAGTTTGACACATACAATTACAATAGGGAGCAATTCAACTGTCTCTCTTTGTTCCACCTCTTATCTTACTAGTAAAAATGTTTGTAATAATAGACATTTTACTTATTTGTGACAAAGGAACTTCTTCTGTGCAATTTTATTTATAAACTTTAGTCATAATATGGAATTGATATTGTGAGCTCTAGACGTGTCTTTTCAATAGCAATGGGTATTTCCTAGTGAGGTGTTGTACTGAATCTCTACTGATAACTGAAATCGAGTTTACATGAGTATCTATATATACTCATGAAAACTATTCATGAAAACTATATATATCATGAAAACTATTCAGTTTTTCATGAGGCATTTGTTCTGGGAACAGAGAAAAAGGGGTGTGGTCATCACTGGGGGCATGGTTTTGGCAGGAAAAGGCCAGCACCAGAAATGGGAGAGGGGCCATCCCGCCTGGTTGTCTTGGGAGAGCATTCCACACCGGGCAGTGTCCAGCGCCAGCACTGGAGAGCTCCATTCTGCATCGGAGAGCCTCGCTGGGAGAGCCTGGCCAGCGCCCGAGTCCTGCTGGGCAAACACTGCCCAACCCAGCCAGGCATGCCCGGATGGAGACAGCCAGCAACAAAGAGGTTGTGTTTTTCCTGGTTCTTTTCTGTTTTCCAGATTTGGCATGCCCGGACGGAGACAGCCAGCCCCAAACAGGTTGTGTTTTTCCTGGTTCTTTTCTGTTTTCCAGATTTGGCATGCCTGGACAGCCAGCTCCAAAGAGGTTGTTTTTTCCCCGATTCTTTTCTGTTTTCCAGATTTGGGAGAAGGAGCATCAGGTCGTGAAGGCTCTCCTCACCCTATTGTCTTTAGTCTGGAGGCCACGTGTGCAGGGCTAATTTTGGGCGGTGGTTTTTTGGTTCCCCATGGGGAATGCCCTCTCTCTTTTGTATATTTTTTGCTATGGGTAGTGTTGTGGTTTTTGTAATTGTAGTAAATTGTTATTCCAATTTACAACCCCTCCTTTTTGTTCCTTCATTATCACATGGGGAGGGGGTGAAGGGAGCAGCTTGAGTGGGGTGTGATTTTCCAACTGAGTTTTAAATCACCAGAGCATTTTATTCAACATACGTACCACCTTTATCCCGGCAGCATGCCCAGAGGTATTTCACTGTGGTTCACAAAAACCGTGCCTTTAATTTAAATGCCTTTAATTGCCTCCATGAAACAGAACAGGGAAGAAAGTCCAGAGTGAGCACCTTTTTTTCCACCTAGTTCCACGTGATTTTGTCTCCTGGAATTGTCCACTAACAGAAAATGGGCCACTCACCACTACATCCTATATCCCACCAAAGCTGTTAGCAGCCATATTCATCATAAAGCCAAAGCTTCCGTCCTGTACACAGCCCTGTACACAGTTGAAACCGGCTTTGTACCAGTTTTCATTTGAAGCAAGTCTTCAGGGCTTTATGGCCACCCTCGTGCCCCAGAAGGGAAAACTGAAATCAGAATTAGACCGTTAGTTTGTGAAATAACAATATACTTGGGAAAAAAACCCTTATGAATTATAAAAAGGTACTTCTTTTTCTTTAAATCATGAGTTTGAGGACGGCTCACATAACATCTTGAGATAGGCAAAATTCCTATACTGGCATTTGTATTTTGTTCATGAAAAGGATTTTCACCCATCAAGAATTTTTAATCCTTCTGGGTGATCTTTGCAGCACTGGAGATGTGAGCAAGCATAATGTTTAAAGGCAGAAAGAAAATCTGTATAGTGAGGACCCTTCAGCATTCTGATGTATGTGCAGATGAATAATGGCAAAGTAGACAGGAGAACAAGAAAAATGGTAGACTGTGGAATTATGAAGCTGAGTAACTCCATATTTTCCAGCTGGTACCTCTTGGATTTTTTTTCTTGAAGTTGTGGACAAGGGAGGCAAAAAACCTTAAAGCCATTCTTTCATGTTATTTACCCCAAAATATATGAAAATGTGTCTTACCATTAAAGACTAATCACCAGGACAGAAATCTGTCACCATTCCAGCACAAAATATTCCTAGTGTGACCTCTGATCTGTATGGCACTGCAAAAATGTAACCCAAAACCATATATTCTGAAAAATAATTTTTCTTGTTTTTAGACGTAGAGTTCTAAACTAAATAGAAAGGTTTGTCTGAGATTTGTCAGTCATGGGAAGTCAATGGAAAAGACACAATTTAAAACTGAGTCTAGATCAGAGTTAGTTATTAGTCCATTGTTTTAATTCCCAGAGCATCCATAGGACAACCCTAAGGACACACTTATAAAGCTGAAACCTCACTAAAACTACTAGGCCTGATTTTCTTGAAAAACAGGATTCTAAGTGTACTAGATGAAATGTGTATTACTGAACAAGGTATTTAATTCTTTGTCCTTAAATGAATGGAATTTTTATGCCTCTAGTTATTTTGTTTCATTCTGTGGTCACCAAAAAACCCAACAAAAACAACAAAAAACAAAAACAAAAACAAAAAACCCAAACAAACCAAAAAACCAAAAAAACCACCATCCAAATATTCCTTATATGTCATCAACTAAAGCATTTCCTTAAATTTTATTCATTACCTATCCCTATACAAAGAAGCATCTTAACACGGATTTCAAAAAATTAGTCTTCAAAAACGTGTACTTTGAACGAGTTTGAAAGAGCATGTACAAAATCCACTGCAAAACATCCCTTTCAAAGATCAGATGGACCAGAAAGAAAAGAATGGCCATTGCCACACTTGGAATTTTATTGCATGTCTGGACCAAGTTTGCCTTCTAACCATGAAAATGAAACTCACATCTGCTTAAGCTTTTTTTGCAGTTTCTTATCCCCACTACTGAAATTAGAAACAGGTGCCAGTTAAATGAAAAGGCAACAAAAAAACCCCTTATACAATATGTTTTCCATATGACGACTGAAGTGTAGAAAAGAGAAGAAAAAGGTTATTTCAAGTCATACAGTCACAGAATCAAAGAATCCAAGTTAAAAAAAAATTCATGCATGTAAGACAGTATCTTAAACATGATTACACCCATACACATTAAGACCTGAAAGAGGGACCATCCAATTCCTTTCTCCTAAAAAGCTCCAAAAAGGCAGGTCGAATAGGAGACAGTCTACATAACATGTCATTCATTTTAAGGCTATGCTGGAATAATAAAACCTTAGTTTTTTTATACTAAGAAAGAGCCAGTTTTATGGCCATAATGATAGGGGGAATTTTATTGTCAAAGCAGAAATAACAAATAGAGCACTTGATATTTGTTTGCTTTCCAATTAATTCTTTACGGTCATACAGCCTGAAAGTCACAGTCTGGCTTTAAATGCCTTCAAAACTACAGGAATAATTTTGTGAAACCACAACATATGAACTTGATGTTTTACATACTTTCAAGGCCTTTCATATATACCTCCTTTATATCTCATCCATCTATCTATCTATCTATCTATCTATCTGTATCTATCTCCTCTTTTCTGAACGTCTTCTATTCAGATAATAGAAGCCAACACTAAATTTAGGAATATAAGAGAAGTCATAACATAGAACTAAATAAATTTTAAAATATTTGAGAATGATAAGGTGATGAAATACTATAACTTTTTAAGTGTAATGATATAAATCTTTAGAAAGTGTAAAAATTAAAGTTGTAATTCTCTTTGACCACATAGAAATCAGAATCACATAATTTGTTGAGACTTCCAAACTCTTAAAGTTGCCTTATTTTACAAGAAAAAAATATTAATTTACCACATGGAAATTGCATTTAATGGAAATTGCATTTAATGGAAATAGAGACTGACTCCTAGTTGCCAATTGCAAGTGAACACTAGATATTGAATCTTTTTTTTGCATATTGCAATCTAAATACTGTACTTCTATATTACTTTTGATATAATTTATTAATAAAATTTAAAAGGATAGAAGAAGACTATATTTATTTTTTCATGCTATTTTAAATAGTATTATACTGTTAGTATTTCTGGTTTGTGTCCAAGCATATTAGACATCATAATTTTTAAAATAAATGGTGAAGCAACTAAAACTGTTTTATCAAAGAAATTCCTAGCTCCATTAAATTAGCCTAAACTTGAAAGAACATTCTATTCTCTATAAATTAACAGTTTTAAGTGCTCAGGAAGCTTCTAGTGATAAAAAGCTTTTATACAATTCCAATATGTTTGAAACTAAACAGTGTTGACTTTGATTTTTAGCAAGCCAGGTAAATTTTGTTTTCATATGTAAGTTGAAAGGATGAGGAGCACATTTTTCTTCAGAAATTTTCTAGTATTTCTTTATACTGTTTCTAGTAGGAATATGGAATTCCTACTATATTCTTCCTATTCTACAAGTCAAATATTATTGTAGAACACAGTTGGAATGTCTCATATTGGGCAAATCAAATTACGTTTTTCCCTTGAACTTGGAAAACCTTTTTCTGCTTATGGTCTCTTATTAGACTCTTGACTTTTTCACAAACCATGGTCCAAACCCTACATGTTCAGGTGTAGTCCAGTGCCTACAATTTTCATATGTCAGAGACTGGGAGTGGAGTTTACTCAGTTATTTAACAATATTAAAATAGCTCATGGTTCGGACATGCTCCTGACAGTGGGAATCTTGGATTTTTATCCTTGCTTTCATGTTTTCTCCACTGACTCTCTGGGTGTGCAAAATGCATACACAAACAGCAACACACAGAACAGCTGAAGTTTATTTCCTTCTGGATTTGCTGGAATACGATGGGCATCTTGTGATCTTTGATCCTTATGAGTTTAAGGGCTTCCTGCAGTTGATATCAGCACATAAGCAATGGGGTTAGATATGGGCATCTAAATTCTCATGTCTGTCCTAAATAGGCAAGCCCTTTACCAAATTTGCCCTAAATACCTAGATGATGTGTGTGAAGTTTGCATTTAACAGGGCTGGGAGACAGGGCAGAGGAAAACAAATAGAAATTTATCCCAGTGACAGGGGCAGGAATCATCAGGGGCAGGGCAGAGGGTACTAAATTCTTTCCTGATAAAAGAAAAACTTATTGTATTCAAGCCAAAACATATGGTGCAAGGAAGAGGAGGTGCTTCTTGCAAACCAAATATAAAGAGGCACTGCTCCTGAATTTAAGGAGCAGCGGTAGATGGGATAAGTATTAAAATGACTTTTCCTGTGATGATTTAACAAATATTTGGGATAGATCTTTCTCAGAGTGAGAGGGTTTATTGGAAGAATACAGTGCTCAGTGTTTCTTAAAAAAAATCACTTTTTTTGCTATTCTGACCACGTGCTTGATGCCATTTTGGCATAAAGGAAGGAAGGTATAGCTTGTGTCCAAGTCTGTAATTTTCGGTTAACTGAGTTGTGAATCCTGTGACAAGCAGCAGCAGTCTTCGAACTGCCCAAATGAGAGTTTCTATCACTTATTAAACATTCTTAATTATCTACACTAGGTTCTGCAAACTGTACCATAACATATGACTGAATCTGAAGATAAGAGATCATAGGTATATTTAAGGAATTTGGCTGCAAAACAGCAATACTATACTCTCAGATCTGCTTTCTATTACATTTTATTGTGCTTCACCTTCTAGCATATGGATTTTGCTGACATCTTAAGGAACACATAATTATATTTTTAGGCATATGGTGAGCAAACTTCATTGATGATTGGACATTTTGAAATTAAGGTGGTCTCAAAGATTTTCACAAAATCTAATGCATGTTGTTTTATGGAATGTATAAAATCAAAGTAGCTTTTACCTGAAATACCTCCATGATCTCCACATTGTGTTAAAAATGTTCAATTTATCAATAAAAAATTTAATAGTAGTTTTTAGTTTCAGCACATCTAAACTAGCAGATAAAAAAATTACTCAGGTGAAATTTTGACTTCTTTAACTGCATATGGTTGTGATGCCATTTGTGAAAGAATGTAAACTTTCGAGAAGACATCTGCAAACCACGAACCTCGTAAAATTGCTGTACCATTTCCCTTGCTGATGCAGAATCATGAAAGAGCAGCACACCAGAAAAATCACATCCCTCCTGTAAACAACCAAGTGCATTTTTAAGTCATTTGCAATTCAGTATACTAGTATTCACTCCCAATACAGGGTTGACCTTTTGTTAAAGTTTTGCATTAATCTTGATCATCACATCCAATCTCTTCCTCATGATCTCTTCTGTTACTCTATACTACTTTGGTTTTTCTTCCAAAAGAACTTCAGCAGTAAATCGAATGTTTTCAGTACCTCAAATATGATAAAATTACAGGAATTTCCCGAGTTGAGCCCCTCTTTGGTCGCTTCTGGGGGAGACTTGGCAGCAGGGGTTGTGCCAGGAGTCAGCGGAGCTGTCCGTGAGCGAGGAGGAGAAGCCCAGTTCCTTGGGAAGAGTGTTTCCTGCAGCGTCCCTTGAGAGCTCGCGCTTTTCACCCCCAGCTCTCGTGAACACAACCACCGTGGGAGTGTTTGAAGGGAGAAAGCCCTTCGGTGATGCAGGCGGGGCACGGGAAGGGCAAAGAGCTCGGAGAGAAAGTTATTGCGCAATTTGCCGTGGAGCGCAAGACAAGCCAAAAGATGCAGGGCAAAAAAGTCAAATTTATTTCAGTGTATGCATTTGGAGAAAATCCCAGCTCCAAGACTGGTGTATTAGAACAAGTTCTACATGCACAATGGGGAATAAAAGCCACAAGGTAGTGATTTCTCTGTCTTAACTTTTAGTGTATTACGTGTTTTTTTCCTTTGGTTAAAGCTTTTTTTTAAATTTACTGCATATATACTGAAATATGTGTGTACTATCTAATATGCTATTTCTCTCAAAACAGTAATTTAAGATTAATCTCATTAAACCCCTTCTTCCTGAGCAGATAAACAAAGTGCTAATGTATTTTTAATGAGGTAAGGTGATTTCTTGCTGTGAAAATGTGCCTAGACCTGTAAAAACAACATTTTCTTTCTGCCCAATGAGGATAATGATGAGTTTTTATCAATGCATCATTGTCCTATTTGCTGCTAAGACTGACCTAGTGAGCTACATATAAGAGCTAGGGACTCCTCTGCCAATAAAAAATTCATTATTGCCCTTCTGAAATTGAATTGTTTCATTGTTTGAATTGCTATAAAGCCATTATCATAAATTTCCACAATCTTGTTTGAATTACAGATTTCAATTTTGTCATGTTTCTTTTTTTTTTCATTATTTAGATTTCCCAGCTACTGCTGCTGGTCTCATTCAAAGTGATGCTCATCAGAACTGGGGAGGCATTTATTTTTGGGGGGTTTACTGTGCTCTGAGTAATTTCTCATGGTTGGAACAAAATCTGACTCTTCCTTTCTAAAAAATTTCATTTTGTCATGTTGAAGAATCTCCTTAGGAAATATAGAATCTCTCACTTTGTAATTTAATTTCTAAAAACTTAAAAAAAAAATCCAAAAAAAGCCTCCTCCAAAAAAAACGCCTTGTTTTTGAGGGAAGCATGGAAAGGGTTGAAAAAGGATTTCAATCAAAAGGATGGAAAGGTGTTTCTCAAAGCAGAGCATCCCAGTATTTTTAGAAAATAAACCCGGAAATAAGACTGAAAAAATATGTGAAATGCAACTTCTGAAATACTGAAATTTCCCCACCAATAATTAAAAAAAACCCCAACAATAATCAAACAAAAAAGACAGGAATTAAATTTTACTCTTTGTCCAAACCCTTCAGAACCTCTTTGGTGTCATTTAACATAGAGCTCTCTGGATACCTTGGGAAACTTCTATTATCTTTATATCTTTTACTCTTCAGATTGTATTAAAATAAGACAATGACAAAACCATGCATGATTTTGTGTATTTTTACATTATGCTCAGGTATTTCAAGTTTTTTTTCCTTAACTATTAATTAAATTACTCTCTGATATTTTTATATTATTATTACAATGATTATTAACATTTTGGGTTTGGCTTTTTTTTGCTTTTTACATTTTAGTCATGGTAACAGGTATGGCAGACCTGTTGCAAATTTATTTTACAATTTTTCTGTGGAATCTATATTTTCTTTTACACTAAATAAATTCCATGTGTTCCTTATCGTCTTCCTAATTTTTAATTTAACATAATCTTTGGATTATTACTTATAACTAAATTTAGCAAAGCCCTAAAGTACAGAGCTGTCTAATTTTTTGCAAGGCATTAGAGAAGTTCAGATTTATGTAAAATCTCTGCTTTTGGGTACAGCCATAATGTAAGCAGAAAATTTTGAGGAAAAGGCATACTTTTACCAATAGGCATTTAAATTAATATCTAAATGATTAATGTATGTTGCATACAAAAAGATAGATGTGAGAAAACCTTGGAAACTATTATCCTTTCATTTCCTATTTGTAGAAAAACTGCTTCCATAAAATAATTATTGACTCCAAATTGAACTTCAATAAGTCGTGAGAGTATTTTGTGAATTATTGGCACTTATTTTTTTTCCACTTGGGACTTCTTGTGGAAACATACATATTTTTAAAAATAGATAAGGCAAATTTATTACTTCATGGGTAATAACAAATAATGATGTCAGCGTGCGGATTCTAGACAAAGACAAGGGAACTTTTTAAGGAGCATTTAATTTCAATGAATGGGCATTAGTTTTGAAGAAAATTGAGCAGTGCCATCTTTTGTTGGAAGAGACTAACTGCAACTCTTAAGTGTCAGAATATTTGGATCAGTTTTGATTTATGCACACAAATTTCTGTCAGTTTTGTTTATCACTAGTAGGACAGACCTTTTTTCTCACTGAACACAAGAAAGAAGATTTGCTGTATTTAGGAATTTTTGCTGAGGGAGAAAACATCAAGAATGAACATAGTTACAAACAAAAGTCAGGACCTACCATTACACTAGACAGATACTCTTTTATAAATGAAAACATTCAGGTCAAATCCATAAGAATAGGTTATATCTTTTTTATAATAAAGACAATACATTCGAGTTTACTGTAGCTGATGTTTCTAAGAAAGGGAAAAAAAGGACCTACCTGTAACATGTACTGCTGCTGAATCACACTTTCTCTTCTAGGAAGAGATATCAAGTTGAGGGTGGTCAGAAGGTCTTTGCTCTCTGTTGTGCAGCTCAGGGAGGAAAGAGTGAATTGAAAAATTGCAGGTAATGAACATGAAAACACAGAAAATTTTGCATCTCTAATTTTACTCACTGTATGTGATGGCAACTTAGCAGGGATTGGTGCTTTATGAGCAAAGCAGTTTTTAAGATGTAGCTTAGTGAAATTTCACAGTGCCTTCAAAATCAGGAGTTCTGTTGTCATAGAATGGCTATCAATTTTTCATTTTCCTAAAAAATGTAAAGACATGTTGGATCCATACCTATTATTTTTTATATATTTTTTGGAATCTTTACTTTTTTATAATATTCCTTGGAGTTCTTTCTGTAACTTTTGTAACTGGTCAAAGTAGGACTCAAATCTGGATTTGACTGTCAGTCTTTTGCTGAAGAGGAACAGTAGATTACCTATAGGACTCTGTAGTTTGATATCAAGTCCCCCAGTAGGAGTCAAAAAGAAGAATAGAAAAAACCTGCATATTTACAAAATGTATAAAATGGATTTATAGTACATACACTGCACTACACCTGTTCTCCCTTCCCACCATGCAGCAAATTCCCACATGGAAGTGCAAGATGGTGGAAAATGCTTATGAGAGAGGGAAAGAAGTGAGTGTGTCAGAATAGGGAAGAACCCTCCTTAATATGAGTGCTAGGCATAAACCATCCTTTCATGTGAATGTCTCTACTTACAATAATTTTTCCTGAGCTGGTAGAACTGCCACCAGTCATCATAAACTGCAGTAGGAAGCACGAAACCTGAATCATCCTCTGCACCTGTGGCTGTAAGAACCTCCGTGTATTCTCCGTTCAGATGCTACCTGAGTGTGAACACTGGACATATCTGAAATGACAGCCACTATATTCCTGCTCTATCCAAGCCCCAGATCATCTAAGCTTAATAGACAGTCCTTTTTTTCCCTTGGGAATATCCAAATCTTTACTATAAATTTGTCACTTCTTTACAAACAAAATTGTTTCATAAGCCACTATCAATACTATTGATATAAAATGTATTTTCCCTTGGTGTCTCTAAATTTACTTTTTAACTTACTGTTCTTGACCATAACTGGTGAATCTGACTGATTTAGTTCTTTAGAAATGGTCCACTTCCTTTAAAAAGGATAGAATCAAACCATTATTTATTTATATTTATGCATATAGGAAATTATCCATCATTTATAAGACAAATAACAAACACTATAAGAAATTAGTCTTTTCATCTGTCAAGACCTCAGATTTAGTTATATTCCAGTAGCTTGTATGAAGGAGCTTTGGAAAATGCATTATTTGCCGCACAGTTCACATTTTAAGGAAAAAAAAGAAAAAAAAGTGGAACAGAAGCCCACCAATGGTTGAGAAATAAAACTTTCTCCTTGTAGTTACCAGACCTTTGTGTTTCAGAGGCACCTGGGGTATTTGTGCCTTCCAGAAGTCTGAAGCTAAACCAGACAGGTATTGCTGGTGGCTTTGGCAAGTCTCTGAGCAAGGAGAGTTATACGAGATCGAGCATGTGCTTGGAAGTGTGGCACATGGATGGTGTGAGCCTGAGCTTAGGAAAGAAGAGACCTACAACCTCCTGTTCTTCACCTAGGGAATGGCCTGCAGAACTCTGTCTTGCATTGTCCTAAAATCTGAGATATAATATTTAGATAACAGAAAGATTCTCTTAAGACTTAGACATATTATCCTTGCTTATTTCAAAACCCAAAATGCAATTTGTGGAATAAAAACTCTCCCTCTAATCCATTTTGATAAGAAATATTAGAATCAATGTATTAATAAATATTTAATACATTAATATGTTCAATCAATATGAAATTATCATATAGTTTTTATCCTTGTTTTTCCCAGCAGGCTTTGCTGATGACTCTTCCACAATGTCAAAAGATGAACTGCAAAAGATTTCATGTGATTGTATGACTGAAAACTGTTTACTCAAACAGCAAAATGTTAATGAGCACACCCTTATTAATCTCTCTGTCTTTTGTAGACAAGACTTGTTCACAAGATTTCTCATGGAAATTATTAAGCAGCTTCATTCTACGCCCTTGGCTTTCCAGGATACAAGAGCACTGAATTTGGAAAGACCTGAATGCCACTTATTTAAATCCTCTTCATATAACTTCTCTCACAGGTTTGGCCATGTCAATGTTTTCATCAATATTAGTACAACTACACATCAACAGAATGCCTGAGTGCCCTGATATTTTTTTTACTAAAATAAGCTTACTGGAGGTAGAGTTTAATACATTCAGACTGTCCAAGCAATTTCTGCATAAAATAGGGTGGTGGTGTTGGTGCTCTTTAACTTAATAACAAATAATAATAAATAAACACATTTGAGTGATATAGGAAAGGGAAAGCATTTCTGTCCACAGTCAATTGTCAACTGATGAAAAGAAAAAAAGCAAGTTTGTGCACTGAATGTTCCTTTGTAGATCAGGAGCAGTTATTTTCCTCTTCTATAAAAGGATAAAATTCTAGGGGTGGGGGAAATACCGTGGTAAAGGAAGTACTCCTCAAAATAATGTACAGACTTGGGGTCTTGCTAAAGTGAGTGACAGTGGGCACTGCCCTATTTGAATTGGTGGCTCTCAGATCAGTTTTTCATGCAAGAAAATTTTCATTACAGTTTCCAACTGTAGTTTGTTAAAGGTTTGCATAGTAAAATCTAAAACTAAGGGCATGTTTTGGGACATTTTTTCTTTTTTAGTAATAAAACCCCACGATTTTTGACACTGAATATGATGAGCTATTTATGAGCAATGCAAAACCCTCCTTATAACAGCAGATATATAAAAAAGCAGTGAAATCAATCCAGAGAAAGGTAGTATAAATCTCTTTTTCAACAATTCCAATGCATCCCTTTCAAGACTGGAATTTTCAAACTATTCCTCCATATACTGCAGGATGGCAGTAAGGGAGCCACCTACAGCTGCAAGGGAAGTTACTACATTTGAGAAGCCAAGCATATCCTGGTGTGCTTCTAGATCCTTCATGATCTTGCACTTTCCTCACTAAGTTCTGTTTCCCAAGTAATTAGGTGGTGTCTACTTACATGCAGTAGACTAACCTCTGTCTCACGCATCCATGCCTCATTTCCTCATTTAATGCTCTTTTCAGTCTTGTTATTTATTTTCTTTAATATTACACTTGCAGCTCTATAGCCAGATGAGTCACACTCATTGCCATCCACAACAGCACTCTCCAAGGCCTGTGAAACAATAAAGTAATTTATAAAAGCTTTTCCACTGAAGTTATATACAGAGAATCTAGCCTTTATTTTAGTGGCACTTGAATTATGATGAAGTTCCATTCACAAAAGATTGTTCATAATAAGAAATAGAAGAACATAATGTATGTTATACTATTAAAAAAAAAGAAATAAAAAAAAGAAATGAACCCACAACACCACAGCATAGCAGCATAATGGTGCGAGACAGAGAAGCTTACAATCACAAGCTCTTCTTCATTCAGAAAGAGAAAAACTTAAAATAGACTGAAAATTTCAGAGCATTTTCCTTCCTTGCTATAGAAAAGGCGAGATCCAATTCTCTGGAATTTCTTCATTAAATACAGAATGACTGACATTTCATCACAGTCGGAGAGCATTTCAAAATATTGTTTCTCTGTATACTGTTCCCTGTTCAGCTGTCATTATTCCACCTACATGTATTGCGTTTTGCAATTAGAATTCGGGATAGGAAAGTAATTCCAGTCTTCCTGAAAGTGGCATCGACAGAGACACAAAAAAATTGTGTGTGGGATAAAAGAGAGGGGTTCTCCCCAACATTGCTTCTAACATACAGAAAAAATATTACTAGCCAAGAAGAAAGATGTGCAAAACTCAGAGAAGAATCTATTTACCTGTAAGAAAGGGAAATTCCTGTACTTTTTCCAAGAAGGAAAGTATCACTGTTTCAATTACAGCAGTATAGAAACATGGCTTCTGAAAGTATAGCACATTCCTTTTTCTGTCGTTTTAACCACAAATTTCAGTTCATTGATTATGAAAGGAATATACTGAATGATGAGATGGAAGAATTGTCTTTAGTGTTTATGGTGACTCATTCCATTGACTTCCACTGGAGTTAACATTGGACATCCAAACACAAATACTCCTCACCTGTACTTACATCACTGACTGTGTTCTGTAAAACAAGCAAGTTTTGAGGCGCTGGCCTCCTGTAAGAGTTTATAAAAATCCTCTGCTGAAGACATTTAGTCAAATCTTCAGTGAAGTATAAGTCAGAATGCAGCACTGCCAGTTTCAGTGTGGCAGTGCCATTTCTACAGGCACCATGGTCTGGCATGGTTCCTTCTCCAGATCTATAAAGATAAGATGAGTTGTGCTGGTTATATTTGCTGATGTGAGAATGACACAAATGGTTAACAGCATTCCCATATCAAGGAAGGTATCTCTTTAATTTCTAGGAAAGTAAAAATTACTTAACAACATATGCATTCAGAATTCAGAGTCTAATGTTGTTTAGCTTGTCAATTCTGATAACTTGGGTTTAAAATGACAAATAAAAACTTGAACAGACAACTACTGCTGAAATGGAAAAAATGCTATTTTTTTGTTTAATTTTGCTTTAAAAACAAACAAATAAATATATAAAATTACCTTTATGCGACATAGGAGCTGGAAATGAAATTAAGGAACTACACTCCTACACTTCTAATCTGAAGTTCAGAACACATATAAAATGGGAGTATTTTATCAGAGCAAAAAGATGACTAGTTAAGCAACACAAAAGCACTAAGAATTACAAACTGGCAGTTTTGTCCATGTGAAGATCATTCCATTCACATTTAAGGAATATTCGTTTTCTTCACAATTAAACTAGTGTTACTTACGATTTTAAATAACATAAATTTTCACTAGTTTAAAAAAAAGAACCCAAACACAACAAAATATTAAAAGTATCATTTTAATAGCACTGCAATGCTATTAAAAATCAGAGCATATTTCATGCTTGCAGAGGATGATGAAGAAGAACACATAATTTGTACCACCTTAAAAATCTACTTGTGTTATAAATTGTGCCATGAGAATTATATAATAAAGTTTCATTAATATTTTTTTCATACCTGCATGCTTCTGGAGACCATAGTATGTTACAGGTGTGTGTGTAAATATCGCACACACATTTTTCAGTCTTCCTGTATAGAAAATGGTAAATTTCTGTAATATTCTATAAGAAAGATAATTGTGTTTGCCTGCACACTGGCATTGTTAACAGAGTCCGTTACGACAATAGCCTACATTCTGTAATTTTCCCCAGAGCTGAAAACTCTTTCAGATGAACATGAGTCAGGCAGCACTTTTGGGAATAATGTTGCAAGGTTGTAAATGTTGGTTACCGTTCCCACGGAATGCCTTGTGGAGGAAGCTCACCGGGTGTCAGATGCAAACTCCAGCTTGCTGAGGTACCTGTAGCACAGGGATGTTTTCAAAGACATTGCTGTATGTTTTCTTGCTAACTTTGAAGAGAATCAGCTATTTAGATTGGCAAATAAATCAAGGGTTGCAAAAACCGCATACGTGAGACTGATTACGCCTCACTCAATGATTTGAATATGGATCTGGATCCAAGGCTTATTTGCTCTTTTTGTTCCAAAATAATTTTATAATATATATTTGTTGTTCAAAATCAAGCACCAACCTGTTTACTGGAGAAGCACTGACAATAAACAGCTTTATTTCAGCACTTGGATGATAGTTCTGCAACCCCTTTTAAGCTTAAAGACATGAACTCAGCCCTCCTGTCTTCTTTGAGGAGCCTGCACTACCATAATTGTGCCCTGTATTTGGAAGTCTAACCATGGGACGGGACTCTTGATAACTTCAGTAATTAAACTCTTATCAGAAGCAGAAGAGAGCACAAGGTGGCAACAACAAAAAAATTAAATAAATCTGAATTCAACATAAATAATTAAATTCTTTCTTCAAGTATTATTACCCTTCATGGAAACTTTCTTCATACTGATGGTGCCATCATTGTTTTTTTCAGTTCAGGCTTCATTATTGGGGTAGATGCTGCCTCAGATTACTGACAGTTTTGCTAATTTGTGTCAATATTGAACTTAGTTAAAAAAAGAAAAGGAAAAAGTTGTGCAACAATATTTTCAAAATTCACATGTTTCAAATGAGTATTAAGAATATGTCACTGTGTGACAGGATCAGTATTTCACAGAAAAAAACTTAGTGATACATGCAATGCTCACAGAATGAGTGAAGATTAAGGGTTGGTTTTTCATGAAAAGTATTCAAAGTAATTGTTCTTAAAGGACTTGATACGAAGCTGGGCTCTCCAAAGTTGTGTATGGTTACATTTTCAAAACCTCTTGTCCTGTGTATCCTTATGCTTTACGTAGTGTTACTAGTCTGAGTTTAATGAATGATACGTGAAGGGCTGTTAGGAAATTGTGCTGTAGGAAGAGACTATTCTGAGTCATGAACAGTGCTGAACTGTAGGCTCATTAATTTGATTAAAAGCATGGCTTGTTATAGGCCAGCTGGTTATGCAATTTTTAAGTAATACATAGTCTGAGATCTCATTAATTGAACTTTTATTTATTTTCAGGACTTTTTGATCTAAACTGTCTCGTTATTGTTTGCATCATCACATTTGCCACTGGTCATGCATGTGTAACACCTGTATGTTTGCAAAATAATCCTTCTAATGCCTACGAGGAATATAATACAGTTTTCAGCTCTTTGGCAGGGTTTGGAATTATGAATCATTCAATACATGCATATATTATATAGCTTTGGTGCTGGGCCCATCTCTGCATCCAGTCTGAGAAATAATTATCTAACCCAAAAGTACTGCTAATAAAGAAGTTTATAACAGAATTTAAGCAATAGTTTGAAACAAACTTCATTTTTCTTTTTCAAAAAGTAAATTCAAATAGGATACAGGTAGCAAAGAATCTGCTGAAAAATTAGTTCCATAACTTCTTTCCTGCATGTACTTCTTTCCCTGGTGGACAAAGTTATTAAGGTCACAGTGATAAGATTATTCTTTCTACGAATTACTCAGTATTACAAACCATGAGGCAATCAGCAATAAATAAAATATTATTCTGAATCACGTCAATAGATGTCAAGTCAGTAGGTAGCAAATAGGCCATTACAGCTAAAAAAACCTCAAAACATTAGCACTGCAAAGTCAACTCAGTTAAAAGTTTCAGTCTGTATTATTTTTATATGAACTATTAACACCATTTTAAGAATGAATATGTAATGATTTGAGTCATATCCAATCTACTCTCTCTCTAGTGACTGCAGAAATTTAATCTGTGTCATAAAAGATGCCGAAAACACCCTGGAATATGACTCTGTGTGGAGAGAGCTGTAATGAAAAATTTCCTTCAACACCTAAGATTTCTTATTTGCGGAGCACTTCCCGACAGGCTTGTGTTTGACATGTCTGGAAAGCTTGTAATTACCTGGCTCTCATATATTGTACTCCAACTCTGGAGAGAGCTGCTCCGTAACTCAGTTACAGTTCACTGGGAATATCATGCTTACTAATTAGGAGACGTGAATGACAGACAAATTCTTAGCACTGGGGTGGGCTCTAGATCTTTTAATCCAAATTGCATGCAGTTCTGTCTCATAGACAAAAGCACCTGTTTTGGACACAGCAAATGCTCTTTCAAAGCTTGACATTTTTTCCAGTCACTGCAAAGTTGTATCATGAAGGTAAAATACAAAAGGAAATTTTCACTCACTATATGTATCTTTTAAACAAATTCTGAAAAGTTAGAGACACAAACGTTCCACTAGACTTGAAAAGGAAAATATAAAGTTAAAAAAAATCCCATATTAACCAAATCCAAAGGAGCTTAAACAGAAAGCACTTATTGCTGGTAAGGTTTTATTCTGAACATTGAACTTAGTTCAGTGGATTCATCTAAAATATGCCACGTGGGACTTAACCAAAGGGAAATCAGTTTTCTGGAAGTGACTATTGCACTAGCTAAGAAGTTATCAGAGCTGTAATCAGAACTGTTTGCTTGGGGTTTTGTGTGAAATGTGATGAAGGTGTGTTTCAAAACCTGGGACATCCATCCTCCATCTAGGTAATCAGCTCCCAAGAAAGAACACCACATGGAGGAGCCAGTTAATGCATCTTTCTGGAACTGAGGCATTTTAGGATTTCTAGTACACAGATATATTCTTCTACCTGACACTTCTCAACTTACACAAAGAACAAGAGAAAGATCTATCAAAGAATGCATGAGAATTTGGCAAATGCCACATTAAAGCAAAAATCGTGCTGAGATGCATCTGAAAAAAGAAGTACAGTCATACAGCAACAGAAACATCTAAATCATAGAGCTGAAAATAATTTTAAACAAAAGATGGCATATAAATTAATTATTGTAATTCAACAGAGTGATATTACTCCTCTGTCCTGTCTCAGAACATGTTGAACCTTCATCCAAATTAACTTACCCCTTTCTTTGACACTGTGATGGACCTTTCATCTACAGTTTCTCTGCATTTCAACAAGATACAATCTTGTCTTTAAATGAGGATGAGTTAAGCAGACAAGGTTTGAAAGATTCATCGTCATGGATCTTTGAGCTGAGAAGCATGCGAAGTCATGCACAAGACTGATCAAGTAATTAGTATTTGAAAATGTTAGTGGTTTAGAAGTATTTTATTAGCTGTTTCAATCTAGAAAATGTTTTAATTTGTAGGATTTTTTTTTTTTAAAACCCCAGGGTTCATTATGCACAGCATCACCACCTGGGAAAGGGAGAGGATTGTCCCACTATGCTCTGAGCTGGGGCAGCCTCACCTCGAGTGCTGGGGCAGTTTTGGGCACCACAATATAAAAAAGTCATTAAGCCATTAGAGAGTGTCCACAGGAGGCCACGAGGAAGGTGAAGGGCCTTGAGGGGAAGCTCTGTGAGGAGTGGCTGAGGGCACTGGGTCTGATCAGCCTGGAGAAGAGGCGACTGAGGTCAGACCTCGTCGTGGTCTTCAACAGCCTCACGAGGGGCAGAGGAGGGGCAGGCACTGATCTGTTTACCCTGGTGACCAGGGACAGGACTTGAGGAGATGGCATGAAGCTGAGTCAGGGGAGGTTTAGGTTGGATATCAGAAAAAGGTTTTTTACCAAAGGGTGATTGAGCACTGGAACAGGCTCCCCAGGGAAGTGACCATAACACCAAGCCTGACAGATTTCAAGAAGTGTTTGGACAATGCTCTCGGGCACATGATGTGACTCTTGGGGTGTCCTGCCTTGGGCCAGGAGTTTGACTTGATAATCCTGATGGGTCCCTTCCAACTCACCATATTCTGAAATTCTGTGAACATCAAAAATAAAAAACTGAATACAAAAGAATTTTTTCCTTTGGTGCACATAACAATATCTCTCTAATACACATGGTTATGTAGTGGATAATCTTAGCATTATTTATTGGTTTTATTTTAAACAGACTTTGTCCATGGAATCATGAATTATAAATCCACAGACTATGAAAAAGTTCCAGCAGGAGGCCCCTCACCTTTACAGTCATTGTGATTTTGCACCTGTAAACCATCATGAGTTATGTAGCATACGTATTATTAACTGATCAGCGTTTACAAGTAGTTCGAGTTTACAAGCAGTTCTACATTTGCTCCAGAGGGCACAGCTGAGATAGATACCAAGCTATCTGACAGGAACTGTTTTGTTTTGTGTCTGTTTTTCCACTAGGAAGATTTTAATGATTCTTTTTTCCCCCTGTTGCTGCTACACTCATAGGGAAGCCCACAGTCAACTTTTTCATCCAAAACCCCCTATTTACCTGTTCACCACTACTTGCAATTGGACTACATGATTGTTGAAGTTCCCTTCCAAGTGGAGCTATTGAATTCTATTCTATTCCTTTCTGTTCTTTAAGTAACTTACGGAGTTATAGGAAATAACGGACATGTCCATATCTAGAAAGAGGACAGTTTTGGCCAGTTTCATTGATACTGTAACTGTAGTGTCAAAAAAAGCTTTCCTTACATGGGGTCTTACCTACCTGTAGTACGTGAAGTTACCAGCTCCAGGTACGACACCTTTGCATTCATCTCCACCAAGGACTTCCCATGCAGCAACATGCAAACTGCCTCTGTGAACACGTTGGATTTTCTGGAAGGACAATACAAAAGTGAACGAAGAGCCTGTTTAATCCACAGGACATCTAGTAGCATAACATTCGTATGAAATCCAAGTCCTGTTATTGTAATTGGGAATTTTACCCTTCACTCAAACTGAAAAAGAATTTACTCCAGAAAAACAAACGAACAAACAAACCCCAAACAAATACAATTTCACAATAAATTCACAATACTTCACAGGAAATAACAGGAAAAGGAACAGTTTATTCATTGAGAAAGAACTAGTCCTTTCAAAACCAATTTCTAGAAGGTAGCAATTTTGTCATCAAAAGCTGGTGTAGTGAGTTAATGAACCGAAGATAATCAGCTTTCACTGTCTCTGTGGCTACTCTGTTTCTCTAAAGAGCTTTGGATGACTTCTTTTTCCTGGAAAGTATTGGAAATGTAAAGTAGAAATCAGAAAATGGAAGTTTCAGTTTTTATTTTTTTTAAAGTGAAACTTCAAAGTGCCTGTTTGGGGAAAGAAAAACTTTAATTGAATTTACTTTTTAGCAAAATTAGCATGCCAGGAGAAGAAAACTGCCCTCTGCTCATTTTGCATGAAAAATGGACCATCCTAGCAAAAAATATCCCAAGATAAAAATCTCACTAATGAAAAGTACTGTAGGAAGACATTTATCTATTTTTGAGACAAAATATTTTGTTACACTGGAGGTGGCTGGACCTGGACAGAATGACTTACAAAAGGAACACTGTCTGGCATCAAAGAACCATGGCTCAGTATTTTTATTTACTTATATTTTATTAGAATGAGCTTCTTTGGCAAGGTTGTGTTTAGCACAGTTACATCCTTCTGGGCAAATTGTTATATAAAATACATCTTGGAAGAGACAGAGAATTATTTTTTAAAGGTACAGATGGCATAGACTGCCTGAGTTCAAGAAGTGTTTGGAAAATGCTCTCAGGCACATGGTGTGATTCTTGGGGTGTCCTGTGCAGGGCCAGAACTCGATGATACTGATGGATCCCTTCCAACTGAGCATATTCTATGATTCCATGATTCCACATAACAAACACGAGTGTCTGTCTTCACTATGAGTCTTGTCTTCCCAGATAAAGGCAGAATTTGTCTCATGGTTTCTGAGCATAATTCTACCAATAGCGTTGACCTTTTATAGAAGACGTTAATTAATGAACATTCAGAATTGTAAGAAATAGTTATGTTTCCTAGGGAAATTACAAATTAATTAATGTTCATGTATTATTAAGTGAGGCATACAAACTTTTGGGAGGATTATATGCTTTGGACAGTTTATGTATATAAAACACAAACTAAGATCACAAAATGATGCAAAATCATATAGATATCTTTTGTTGCTATAGCATTTTTCCTTCCAGAGTATATCTGATCTTCTCAATATTATCAGACTTTTGGGTGAAAGAAGAACCCTGTAACCAAAGACACCAGAGAATTCTTACTTTTTTGGTACATGCAGAGCCTCTATTTAAAGTCTCATACAAAAGGTTTCTATAGAAACCTGAAGGACTCAGCCAACTGGTGTTAAAAAGCTGGACCCTGAGGCCTATACAAAACCCACAATAACATTTATCTGTTCTGCTGGTTCCTGAAGTCACTGATCTCTAGCATGCTTCAGCATACATCCTTTATGCACGCTATTATACCCTACTACCCTGTCTTTGAAAAGAAAACCTTTCCGTAACTGTTAAAAAAATGGCTTTAACTCAGGTCCTTAACTGATCCCAAAGCTAGTGTATTGAAAATTAACTCTGATCTCCTTTCTGGCATATACTATTTCCTAGGACGTGTAATATGAGTTTTACTTTTTTTAAGGAGCCTTTTGTCCTATATATAGTTATGCTTTAAATTGTTACTCACTAAAAGAGCAAGTATTTTTGGTTGCTTCTGAAAGTCATATTTCCATAGTGATGCTGACAGAAATATGCAATACATCATGATAAGTGAAACTTAACTGACTATCACAGACACTGCTCCCAGCTACCATTTTAAACCCAGTCTGGAATATTATACGTGCAAAACTCATTTTTTTTCCTGAACCCTATTTTAATATACGTTCATTATAAAGCATTCACTCTTCTTAATTCTCAGGTTGTTCCCTGTTTCTGTGTTGGTTTGTTTCAGTTAGCCACCCAAAGGTAAAGCAGTTAATGACTCATTTCAGTCACTCCTAAACAGCAGCTTGGTGGGGCTGCTCTAGGATCGTCTTCCTCTTCCCTGTGTGAGGAAATACTCTCCTAACACTCTTGCAGTCCTACAATTGTACTTTCAGAATGCTTCCACCCCTACCCTCAGCAGAACCTCTTTCCATCATGCTTGTTTTCATATTCCAGAACCACCAGAATCCTCACTCCCCATGTATTTCCCCGTGTTTCTATCCTAGAATGTTTATAAATGTGCATGTTTTGTTGGTTGTCAGGGCTATGTAGAAATCGAGAGATACACATCTATTACGTTGCCAAACATTAAAAATTTCAGGGAGCAAAAGGTGTAGCATAAGAAAGATGGAAGGCAGCTCACCTCTGTCACTTACCTGCAACAGTGCTTTCAATGTGCTAGAAAGGATAAAACACAAATTTCTTGTAACTATTTAGTGGGAGATGATTCTTGCACAGAATCTTTTTTTTCCTTGGCAATATTCTTAAAACTGCAGATTCCTTCATTTCCCTACTTCTAATATTTCATTATGGCTCAATTTCTGTTAAAAAACATTCCAACAAGAATGTCAAGGAATATTTTCTTTCCACTGCACCAAGAAAAACCTGCAAGAATGAGAGAACTTCAAAGCTCAACAGCAATGCCAATGTTTAACAAACAAACAGCTCTCCAAGAGACATGGAGCATCCATTTCTCTCAGAGTTTGCAGAGCTACTTATTGTAGGACATACCAGAGATACCAAACCAAAAGATTATTCATACCATCGATGAACAACTCTCACAAATGCTATGGAGTTTGGGGCAAGTTTATCTTTATAAAGAATTCATGACATGCCTCCTTTCAATCATCTCAGGTCCACCCACACTGACATTTCACAAACCAAACTTATCTGTAATACCTCTCAGCACAAGGCATTTTCTACACATTTGTTCAGGTCAGCAGCAAATGTTCTTATTTTCTAGCCTTAAAAAAATCCCCTCAACCAACCCTCCAAAAAAGAAAAGAAAAGAATATACTCCATCATCTTTGTAATAAAGACTACTCAAGGTCAAGATCAAGAAAAAAGGTCTTTGTCCTCATCTTCTGTCCTCCCCTTAGTTTGTGCAATACCTTCTTTCATACAGTGCACAATCCATTTCCAATTGGAACTTTGCAACTTTTGCAGGTTCTTTCTCCCAGGGATAACCCAGATCAGACAGAAACAAAATGACAGATATTGAATATCTTTGTCTATTTTCCATTGCAAAAATAAGGAGCTACCACCATAGAAATTAACTCTAAAAAATTAAGTTATAGACAACAAAACACAGTCTTTGACTATTTCTTAGTTAAATTCTCACTGTACCTTGTTTACGCCAAGAACTACAACAAGAGTTATTATTCTGTGATTATCGTAAATAACTATTACAATGGACTTTCTTGCTATATCTTAATCACCTACTATGTTGTCTAGACCAGGCTGTGTTTTTTCAACCATTTAAAAGCTGCTGAACAGTCCTTCCTAATTCAGAGGCAACAGTTGGGCTTTGTGCATGGATGGACTGCAGTGACATACTTCACTTACCAAAAAATGACAAGAAAGACAACTAGAGAGTTAGAGTTACCAAGGAGATATGTGTCTCAGCTGAAGATAAACTTCTATCTATGATACTTACTATATTTGATGAGCTGCATTCAATGTTGGAAAACTACTCGTAGAAAGTGGTATGGTACTTATGCAAAATCATTAAACATACAAAAAGATCCATATCACTATTTTTGTTTCCTCTCTCTCTCTCTCTCTCTCTCTCTCTGTCTCTCTCCTTTGCATGATGCAATGCTAATTCACATTTACTGGTTCACCAAGAAAATTATTTTACAAAATTCTGTTAGTATTAAATGTTATCATTCTCCAATCTACAGATTTTTGTTTTGGAAGTAAAGTCGCTTGCTTGCAGCTTGCTACCGTTTCATTGCACCAACTGTAATAAAATTAATTTATATTAGAATGAACTATTACCTCTAAACAAAGTAAGGATCCATTACTGCAGTTTCAGAGAAAAGTCCTCATTAGCCTCTGAATTTTATTACTGTACCACTTCAGTGCTGTGCAGACTTACTCATGAAAATTGCTTTCAAAAACCCATGTCAAAGAATGCTGAATAAGGATTTCAGAGCCTTTTAATTAATTTTTAATCTTTGTTCCTGAGTATGGAGCTGATGTCAATAAAATGTCCAGGAGGACTCTTATTTTATTTTAAGAAAAAATAGTCAGGTTTATGTCAGCATTTGCTCCCAGGTATGGCTGAAATGTTTTATCTTAAATAGCCCAACAAAGTCAGCTTCAGGCAACTCATCTCAAGTTAAAAATATCAGCTTTAGGAACGAAGCATAAAAAGCAAGTGAAAAGAGTCTGGCACTGGAAGTGTCAGTAAAGCATAACTGCCTGTGCCACTGCCAGGGCCCTGTGCAGCACAGGGCACCACAATGCACCTGTGGGAAACCGGGCTCTGGTGGCCTGGATGCACTTCCTTATGGTTTCCACCACTCCATAAATGTCAGACGTGTGATGCGCATTTCTATTCACGTTCCTACCTCATTGTATAATCCTGGCTAATCACTGGAATCTGGTTTTGTAGCTGCGGTCATGACAGGGCATGCACATCTACTTCCTCAACTTTCTCATAAGAAATCCTTGCCAGTTCCCACAGTAAAAGTTCAGGAGACAGGAAAACAAGACTGAAACAAAAGAAAAACCTTTATTCAAGATTCTGCAGTGCCAGTATGATTTGTACATATTCTTGCGAAGTCCTTGAACACAGGTATAATTAAGAACTTAATTCCACTGAAGGAAATAAAGCTGCTTTCATATGCATCACTGTTTTGAAGGAGAATGGCATTGTTCTCAGAACAGTAAGATTTCATAGAATGCTTCTGAAAAGGATCAATTATAATTTTCCGATTACATGGAATAAGACCCACCCCACCCCCCAAAAAGTACATCCTCACAAATTTAAACAAAGAGACTTAAACAAAATGTATTTTTTTACTACTTAAAATATATTTAAGATGCAAATAAATCGAGCACATTTAGATCTCAGTCAGAGAAAGCAGTTAAATTCACTTAGAGAATCTAGTCAGAGTTTTTTAATGTATCAATATCTACTTTGAGGAAAGGCTCTTTTATGCATTGAGAGGAGGTATTGCTCATATTTCTTTGCCAAATATCATCACACGTACAACAGACTGCAGAATGACTGGTGCTGCTGAAAAAAGATCTCAAAAAGGGGTCATAAAGAGAACAGGCATCAGATTTGATTTAAGGACAAAATCTCCTAAAAATAACATGCCTGTATGCAATATCACTGCAGCAAAGAAGAAACAGATAATTATAACAAATTAAAATTGAGATGCCCAGAAAGGAATACTATAAGGACAAATTTGACATACTAGAAAAAAGAGAGAAAAATAATCTCAAAAGTAACACGTACCACCAATATTTTAGTCTTTCTTTCTGAATATTCTGCTAGAAGTAGTAGTATTTTTTTACTTTGCCTCATGAAGGAATGAATGAATGAATGAATGAATTGACTAATAATATTTTTTAAAATAAACTTTAAATGTATTAACTTTAGAATTAATTTACTTGCTGAACAGAGGTTAAACAGAAATTAAAATCCCCTTAGTTTTTCAAAACAATCAAAATAATTGAATTAAATTGAAAATGGATCAATTCATTTAACATATATCTCATTATGTGGTCAAAATACTCTGTCATAAAACTAACATGATCTTTGAAGTTTGATAAAATTGGATACTCTGACAGTGTTTTGATCTTCCTAATATTCAAAAGAAGGCTTCTATGGAAGACTGAGCTAGGCTAGAACCAGTATTTCCATCTTAACTGCCTTGGAGAAGGAGCTTAGCAGAACAGGCTTCTCAAGAAACAAGAAAAACTCCAATAAAGCAGGATTTCCAGGGTGTCTTGCTATATTAAAGTTATCATTCCTGACAGAGGAGCAGCAGATTGAAGGCTGTGACTAAGGACAACAAATTTTAATTGTGGAAAATTAGCCTTGTAATTTTCTAATAGTCCTCTAGCAAGAGATCAAATATAATTTGAAAGCATTGCTAATAAGATGTTTTAAAGAAACACTTCAGGGAGACAGGATTGTAGAAGAGGATTAATGAAGGTATAGGGTACAGGAAAAGAAAAGGAAAGACACTGCTCCATAATGAATCTGGCTTTTGATACAAGAATATAGGTGAAATTGAAAGATACATATTTACATGTGAATACATTCCTCTAATGAGGAAGGAAAAAAAAACCATGAAAGAAAGAAGGAAGTGAAGCTTTCTTGTTCTATGTTGACAAACATCACACAAACACCCAGAGTAAGGACAGCCCTGGCAACTGTTTTAATTTCTAGGGCTCAGCAGATTATAAAAATCAAGAATCCTTTTTCATCTTAGGCAATGCTCAGGAAAAAACCCTCACTTGTTGATGGGTACAGCTTCAGCAGTAATAAAACTACTTTCTTCAGGTGGCTGGGTCCAGCCCAACAAGCTCTTCTATGTCTTGTTTCTATGTGCAGCAACCGAATCCCATTTTATGGGTAACAGTCAGGATCATGAGCATACCCTGGACACCCTGATGTAGAAACCTTGCCTAAACTCCTTCCTGAACATTCAGTTTAATGGAAGTCAAACTAATCATTTACCCCAATACACATCTTGCAAAGCATCTATGTTTTCACCGAGCTAATTTCTGCAAAATTAAAACTTCCGAAACAGTGTAACATCACACCCAGAATAACCATTTCCAAGCAATATCGACATTTCAGATGTGGGTTTCTGGATATGAGAGAAAGATTAGTCTCAAATAAATTAAATAAGCAAGGTCTAGGTTATTTAACTCTGTTCCCCAAGAAATTAACCTCGTACTTTTCTGTCATAGAGCTTTTGCTTCTTATTGTTTTAAGAACCAAAGTGTCAGCCTGTCTCCCAGGCAACCAACAATAGGACAAAAAGACCCAGCCTTAAGGTGTGCCAGGGGAGGTTTAGGTTGGACATTAGGAAAAATTTCTTCACAGAAGGGGTGACTGGGCATTGGAAGGGGCTGCCCAGGGAGGTGGTGGAATCACTGTCCCCGCAGGTATTTAAGGAAAGGCTGGATGTGGCACTCAGTGCCATAGTCTGGTTGACAAGGTGGTGTTTGGTCATGGGTTGGACTCAATGATCTCAAAGGTTTTTTCCAGCCTAGTTAATTCTGTGATGCTGTGATTTGGGCTAATAAAGGTGCCACAGGACGCTGATCTGGGGTAGGTAGGACCCAACCCTTTCCTGCTGAGTACGGGCTACAGGGTGCCTGGCTTTAGAAAGCTGTAATGAAAAAACCTTCGGCTTCAGACTCAGAAAGACATAACCCACAGTGTTTCTTCCTTCTCTTTTCCTTTCTGACCCACAGCTGTACAATCTCTGCTGCTGACACGTTTCAGTCATGCTGATAATCCTGAACAACAAATCCTTTCGTAACAAACATCCAAGACAGCTGACTAGATAAATTTACTTCCTGTTATGATGGAATGAAGTAGCTGTATTACATCTGCTCTTTGGGTCCTGATAGATTTTTCATAGGTCTAATTAATATACTTCTATTGAACAAAGACTGAATAGGAGACCAAAATTATTCCAATATAATTCTAAAAATGTATAATGAACTGCGTGTCTTTATGGCAATCGGGGAAAGAAGTCTGCAGAAACAGAGCAAATAGACAGGAGATGCAGTGCACTTGCCCTGTGTTTTCATGTGACTTCAGCCTGTGATGTCTAACAGGTAAAATTAATATAATAATTTTTTTTTTAAAGTTGACTTTTAGGATGGGACATCTCATAAGAGGTCTGAAAGTGAAGTGGATGATACATTAAGCAACCAATATGGAATTTTATGATGAAAATATATATAGTTTTGCACTTGGTTTCTAGGGAGAATCAGACACATAATTTTGGACTAGAAATCATTAATATCTGTTCATATAGAGATATCATATCTATCCGTACAAAAGCTGCTGAAGATGGCCAAATACCAGGATGAAAACATTCCTCCCCAAGCAATGACTCTATATTTTATTTTAGGGAGTAAAAATAATTTTGACTGACAGCAGAAGACATAATTAAGTACCCCATCTTAAGTGTCAGTGTTTGCAAAGGCAGACCTTTTATTTCCTAAATATCCACTGATGTTATTTTACTCTCTCTGAAAATAAGAAGGAAATTGGTATCAGACCAGTACTGGTTGAATTTTAAACATGAGATTCTCAAAATATAAAATCTTACCTGGAATACTCCTGGCATTTATCTGTCATTAATAAGAACAACTTTAACAGAGCAAGGAAACGTAAGAATTGACAGAATAATTATAGGAAAAATGACACCAAAATGGCTTAGCTTTTGAAACAGAATAAAAACTTTGGGAATAGGGACAAGCCAAGGAAAGAAATAAATTTGTTCCCTAGAAACATACCAGAGACAGAAAGCAGGCAAGAAAAAGGCTGTGTGAAAGGTCAGTGTGTCAACAGGACAAATATGCATGAGCTGTCCACAAATAAGTTTAAAAGAAGCCTCCTATGCATCAAAGGAGTAAGGATCTGGAAAAGATCCTCAGTGGGAACAAAAATATTTATTTTAAGATGAGATTTCATTGACTTAATGGAGGCAGATGATGCATGAATTTACAATGAGAAGGACTTGAATTTGATGGTCCAGATTTTTCAATATACCCTGTTCCAGTTCTGGCCTTTGCTCCATCTCATGCAGGTTACCTTTGTTTAGGTGAGAAGTTGGTGTCCACCACCAAGGTATTTCATTACACAGATATGGCATCAAAGCTTGGGTTTAAATAAACAAATATCAAGCTATGACAGACGTGGTTCAGGGAAGAATTAACTTCTCCAATTTCAGACTGACAAGAGGTCATGGATTTTCATCATTTCCACTCACTTAGGAGGTGAAAGTGGGAAGAATAAATAGACAGTGAAGTTTCCTTTTATGTCTGATTCATTTTAGCTATATTTTCACCTCCCATCAGGAAAGAACAGAGTAGGGAAGATCCACAGACATCAGGTCTCTGAGTTATGGAATCTGACTTCAATTTCTTGTAGAATCCTCTATGTGCAAGGACAGGATGGAGATTACTTCTACCTCTGGAAATGTCAAATATGAGATCACAATATCAAAAATTTCTTACATAAGGCACACCATACTGCTATCTGCACAGGATGATTTCAAGCAATTTATTATCTCCGGTTTTATCTCAATTTATTTTGAAAACTTTAGGATGATGGGGAAGTAAGCAAACTAGGCGAAGCGCATTCAAAACTACCAGAATGAAATGTTTCCAGAAACAGCTAAACCAGAATATTTTCATATGTGATAGAAATAGAAGACTAAATCCTTCTGATGCTCTATGCATAAATCAATGTTCTCTCCCAACATTTCATCTTCAGTTCCATTCAGCTTCAGTGCCTGATCAACAAAGACAAATCTGTCCATAAGGAAATCTATTAGGGCAAAAAACTGGTGCTGAGGGAGGGCCAATGCGCTTCACGTAGAAGATTGCTATTGCAGAGCTGCATCCCTGCTTACCCAACACCAGCGATCGTTTCCTCGTACAGGCTCGTGATTCAGACCCTGAAAAGAACAACAAGCCTTTTTCATACATCGAGACGAGAAACATTCTCAATGCAGAGAGCAGCCAGTGCAGTGAAGGCCACTGAATTAAGAGGAAAATTAAGATGTGTGTTCTACAACTCTGGTGATGCAAACTTCAGTGGTTTTTGTTTTTGGTAATACTAGGACATTTTTTAGGGGAAAACTGTGTCCTGTTTGTAAAGTCCAGTTTAGAGTGGAATTACTAAATTAACTAAAATTGGAGCAAACCTAAGTAAGACATCTATAATACTAAATGATAAATATGATGGGACTTAAAAGATAGGAGTAACTGGAAGAAGGCAAAATCCCCAGACAACCTTGCTGCATTATTTGTAACTTACGATTCAGAGAATTTTAATAACTTGGCTAAATCTTATTTCCATTAATATAATTCTCCCATCTATTACCAAATGGAAAGGATATTTCCTAAAGGATATAGAGACCCAAAAGATAAGAATCAAATCTAAATTTCCATAACAAAACCTAGATAATAAAATTTTCTCTATTTTTGATGCTGTGTAGTGCAATACAAACATGTACAAGTGTAGGTGGCTTATTTTGGTTTTGGGGTACTGAATTGAACTTTGCAATATGAAAAAAATTTAATGAGTTCAATATCACCTTTAATTTGAGTGCTTCTATACCTGGCCAGAAGAGGTGGTTAACCATTTAATAATATTTTTCATACATTTATGTTCAAAATACACTGGTTTGTGCTTTTACATTTTCTTTTATTACAATGAAAGTAACTTAAAATTAAGTGTGGGAGGCATAAAAAAAATCCACCCTACCCAATGTCAAGAAGAATATCAAATTATTGATCTATAGACAGGAGGAAATTAAATATGGTACCCCTTTCTCATTTAAAAGAAAATAACTGCAACAACTCTGCAAAAGTTCGCAGAAGAAATAGATTAAAAATGCTGGCATGAAATCAACTACTGTCTTGAATGTATCTTCTGCAGGAGTTTTATTTATAGAGCACCTCAAGTACAAGGATTTGTCAGAAGTGTATGGACTTTCTTTGCTGACCTTAACTTTCATGCATGCACAGTCACAAAGACATTTCAGAGCTGCAACGGCCAAAATCGTTACTTTGTCTGTGAAAACAGAGTTGTTTTCAGTGACATATCATCTCAACATATTTTGCTTCTGGAAGTTTCTTCTGAGATTTCTTGAAAACGTCTCTGCATTTTATTAGAAGTCAGTTTAATAGGTGGACAAAAATCAATCCATGCTTTTTCCGCAGAGAGTTAAAAATCATTTTTTTCGACTCTGACACCTGAGTTGTATTAATCTGACAAATTTTATCACCATTAAATATTCATGAAGGATCAATTCAAACTTGTCACTTCAGTGTAAAATGTTTACATCTGTGGAATCGTGATTTTGCCTTCATAGAGTGCCATTCCACGGAGAGCTTGGTCTATAAAGAAAACAAAGCATAAGATTAAAGAGGAAAGGTTCTTACAGGTGTTTGTAACAAGAAATTTAGAGGTAGAGACTCGGGGCTTGATCATAAAGACTAGTTTTAGCTCAGCACAGCTACCTTCAGTACTCTCCATCCTCTGCCAGAAAGCAGGACTCTTTCTTATTGACAACAAAAGGAACCAGAGATGACCATCCTTTAGCTAAAGTTTTCCTTTATAGTATTTACTGTCTCTGTATGATATAGGCAAGAATTCCATGCACACGGACCACCAAGCTGCCAGAGTATAGGGTCAGAGATTCAGTCCTTTACTGAAGCACAGCACAGCCTGTGCTCTAGGACCTGTATTAAATTCTGGTTTTGTAGCCAGCAGTCATATCCATTCAGTTTTCAGTTCTTGGGTATACACACTCTAAGTTGTGTATTGATAATTTGAGAGAGAAAAGTCTTAAGAGGATTGTGGATATTCAGACAACAAAAGCTTGAATGCAGGATCTTTAAAACATGGAAAAACTCTGTTTGGAAGGGATGTTGGCAGTTCATCTAGTCCAAACTTCTGCTCAGATCAGGGTCAGCCATGTGATAAGACACAGTTGCTCCAGACTTGAATCAGTCATGTCTTGAAAAATCTCTAAAGATGGAAAACATACAATTCTTTTGGGCAACCTGGTCTACTATTCCAATAGTAGCCCTAAGGTGAAGAGGGCTTTCCCTGAACCAAAATTGGAATATCTCATGTTTCAATTTATACTTGCTATTTCTTGCCCTTGCAGGTGACGGATGTCTTCCTTCATGTTCAGCTGTATAAATACGTAAGTAGGATACTGATCTCTAACACTGGCACCATAGTTGTACAGAAGTTAAATACTACCAGCAAAAGTACAAAAAATATGCTTTTCAATGGCATATTTTTGTGAAATGGAAATTTTTGCAAGTAGTTTCATTAGCACTTCATTCAATAAAACCAACAGAAAAATTAACTAACCCATTTTCTTCTGTTCACTGTTTCCATTCCCACCTCTTATACCTGTTTTTCTGGTCTTACAACCCTCCCACTGAAAGAGAAAAAAGCAAATGGGGACTGAATAAAAAGGAGAAATAAAAGTAAATAAAAATACCTCAAAAGTTTAGAATTTCCATTTGAAAAAATTAAAACAACTTCAGAACATCTTTTAAATCTTCATTGTTTTTCAATTCCAATAAAGCTCAAACCCTTCATCACTATTGAATTTCTATAGGAGAAAAATTTTTAAGTTCTAGTCTACTATATTTAGCCTTCCTCAGTCAAGAAATTTATTGCATCTGCAGAATTCCTTGGAACTTTCAGGACTTTTACTTACTTTTTTGATCAAGAGTATTGGAAAAAGAACTTCTTGTACCCACCTTGATTACTGGCAAAAAATTTCCAAACGCTAAGAAACTAACAAAATATTAGAAATAACTTGAATTTAAGACATAGCATCAATGTTGGTTCTGTTAACTATGACAGATAGTTGGACATAAAATTTCATTAGTTGAACAGATTTATCATGGAATAATTTCTATGCAAAGGCCAACATTTTCAAATGTCAATACCCAAAAATCCATCTCCAGGCACACAATTAAACAAGACACAATTTTCAACTGTGCATCTGTGTAATTTTAACTATTCTGTGAAAATCTCATGAGTTCCAAACAAATTCATCTTTATATTGCATATATATATAATGTCAAGATTTTGAGAGGCTTTAGGTTTTGAGGGGAAGGATTCCAAGAAAACGTTGCTTCAGATAAATTCCCTGCTTGACCATAGACATTAAATAAATCTCAGCTATCTTCATACCAGATTACATCCTTCTGTTCTTCACAGCGGAGGGGACAATAAATGGTTGAGAATTGCTGAGAAATAAATATTTTAAAGAGATAGTCACAAAGTTCAGTTTTGTGGATGGTGACTAACATATTAGGGATAATATGTTTATCATATACAAAAAAAGGTTTCAATCAATCTTTCCTTATTCAAATTGTGAAGAGTTTTAAGAATTTTTCTCTTCCTTATTTCTACAGAAAGTAGAAATCTCCATTTTTCTGTTTTGTTTCCATCCATGTGGATCCATGGATGAAATATCACCCAGATAATTGGAACCAATGGTCTCAATTTTTATGTTGAAGTCTTTTTCTTATATACAGTGATGTTTTGGACCACAACACTGGAGCACATTTTAGCAGACGTGTGGAAGTCCCTGGTTTTACAAAAGGGAAATTGAGATATTAAACGTATATCACAAATTTAGAAGTAAGCAGCTGGCTGACAAATCTTTCCTCTGATGATTCCTGTCTTGTTAGCTTTTTTGTAAGTCTCCCAAGAGTTTCTCTAGCTGCACCATGTGATATTTCACTACTGCTGTTTTCTGCTCTTGCAGCAAAACCTACTATTTCATCGTAAACAAATAGTGTTAACACTTGTGATGCTTAATGTTTTGTCAGTTTTCTCAGCAAGTGTGAAGAAAATGCAAACACTTTCAAGCCTTTTTTCATGCTGTCAGACTGCACTAAGTTGAGGAGATCTCCCAAATGGATGGTATTGTATGCTGCATTTAGATCTTTTGCTAAAAAATTAAGAGTTGACGCTAATGCTATTCTTAAGACAGGCAGTGCCTGGTTATTAAAACCATTTTTTTCTACCTGGAACAAACATATTTCTTCACAAAAAGCTTATAGTCTACGGACATATTTTTTAGCTATAACAGGCTTACTTCCCAGAATGGCTTGCCTTGCTTTCATTTCTGTGAATGGCTTCCTAGATAATCCTGTGCATATTTTCTATACACGTGCTTTGTATTATATTTTGACATGCAAATCTGCACATTATCTACCCAATTAGATATGCTTTTCAAAACCTTAATTTTTCATAAATATTTGTATCTTTCATCAGTTCATTTAATTAGTCCTTTATCATGAGGGGAATGAAAAACTGTATGTGAGTGACATGCTTTGCAAAGTATGGGTTTTCTTTTTTCTTCCACTGGTTCTATTCACGCATCTATCTCAAAACAAGAAAAAGGTGGTTGCGTCACATAAATCATCAGTAACAGATATATTATCCAATTGCAATAACTTATACTACCTTTAACAAAGGTGGGTAGCCTTGGGAAAAGATGATATACACAATTTGCACTTTGCACTATGTCACAATTTAGGGGTTTAAGGGCTCAAAGAAGTAATCCTGAAGTTTGCTGTCCCCTTGATTTCAAAAGATATTTGAGGTGCATTAAAACACAGAAAACATAAAGTTCAGTGTATTTAACAGATATCTAGTGCTTTTTGATAAGGCCTATGATATTCATGCTGGCCTCTAGCTGCTGATGTAAAAGATTATGTGTTTCCATAGATCATAATCTCCAAAACCCATGCAGTTGTCTCAGGTACTCCACTGCAGCTCACATGGCAAGAAATGCTTCTTTTTAAGCAACTGAATTAAGCCAGTGATAATGACCTGTTACAGCTATGATCTTCTAATTAATTTAAATCTGTAATTGAGATGCAAGGTACCATGTTGCTCTGTTTGCTATGAGAGACAAAAGAAATTCCCATTCTTGGGGCTGTCCACCTGTGCATGGCTGAGTGTAGTATTTGGGCCTTAGGGGGATGTGTGTGTGGTGGTGGTTATTCTTTTCCTAAAGTCTCTTTGTTTGGGTACTTTGCAGTTTAGAGGCTTGGCTTTGATACTCTTCCTCATTTCCTACACTTTTATACTGTTGGGCTAGTTTGTTAAGTGAAGGAGGTCAGTAAAAAGGTTTTACAAGGGAAACAACCAAAAAATTAATGCACTGGTAAACTTAATTTCTTGTCTCATACTGGACTTCTGATTTGTTTGGGTTTTTTTCTGCTTCAAGATGATTTTTAAACAGGCTTGAACAACCCTTTACATAACATTGTCAGTTTGAACCAGATTTATTTGTCCAATGAAGTGTGTTTTATCAGAACATTCATTACCCTTTTTGAACATAGTGGAGTCAAGGATCAGAAAGCAATTTTCCTTCTTTCTTGTTCTCAAACCCATGATTTTTTTTAGTGAGGTTAAGCAGTGCTTTTTCAAATTCCCTGTGCTTGATGTGTCATCTATCGATGAGTCAAGCCTGTTATGCTGGAACTCTGAATACAAGAATTGTCCCTCACTTTGAAAACTTTTAAAAGGAATGCTTTATTTTTTCTATAGGTAAATTTGAAATAAGTTTTCTTTTTATTTGTAGGTGTCATGGCCATACCCATTGGTACAAGGTGTTTGTAATACAAGCCCTTCAAATAGTCATGTTTTCACCATGACTGCATTGCCTAACCAGCTCTTTTTTGAAATACTGAAGCTACTACATCAACATGAACAGACTGGAATTTCTTTGCATTTTTAGCAACATCTGCTCTACATATCACTGTGTAATATATCTATATATTTACTGTAAAAGAAATTAAGGTGTCACTTTGCTGCCAAAAATTTAAGCATGTGCAGGACAGCGCTATTTTTGACACACTGCAGATGGAGTGCTTTAAAAAGGACAGTTTAGCCTTTGCAGCCACATATAATGGATGTATACCCATCCTCCAGATAAAAACAACTCTATGGAGTGCATGTTTAGTCTGACTTTTTGCTTTACACTGAATTTTATTTGCAACAGCTGCTTTCTAGTTCACATGAAAGTACTATTGATAATTGAGGGAAGAGCTTTGCATCTAAAACATGAATCATGTTTTTCTTACTGACTAGTTTAGCCCCTTCTGTAAAATAAGGCAGTTTGAGTACACAGGTCCAAATTCCCAGGCTAATACTCTCATGAAACAATGATAGGCTGAATGGGATATCCTTTAAGACTCTTGCTATGAAACTTTGCCAATATGAAGAGCAACATAAAATATTCACAGGGAGAGATGCAAAAAGCAGGACTGAGACCCTACGTAGTGGTTACAACATATAGCTACAGCATTTGTAATTTCAAAAAGCTCTTACATCCTTTACCTCGCTTGGAGCATAAAAGTACAGTGAATATTGGAAAGCTTGAGGAAAATATTCAAGGACTGGCATGCATCAGGAGACCCCAGTGGAGCAGAAGAGCAGGAGGGGAAGATTTGTCAGTCTCCCAAGATACCCATTTCATTGCTACAGAAGAGAGAGTGGTCAGAATTAGGTATTTTTGGTTTTGCCTGATCCATCTCTTAATTTCTCAAACTCTGCCTCTTCTCAGTGAACATTCTTTGCTGGGCATTTTTGGTTTTGGGGTGGTCCACTTGCAAAAGGAACTGATAGTCCCATTTAAATTTGTGTTATTACTTTAAATTAGACTGTTACACTAAATTGTCACTTAAAAGAACACATCTATTTTGCATCATATAAAAAGTTGAATTTATTCATGAGATGGTCAAAAATATCTAAAAATAAATCATAAAATCAAATTTTCAGAATAGGTACATAACCATCACTGTAAAGTATATTACACTAAGTAGCTAAATATCTCCATGATTGTTAATTGGGGCAGAATTTGTAAGAAGGACAGGCTGATATCCCAGCGTGGATATTCTTCTGTGCTCTTTCACTTTCCAAGCTGTATGTAAGAGCCAAGATCAATTTAGGTTTAAACATTCTTTTCCTAAAAGCTCTCTCTGGTCTGTCCAGGTTCATATACTGCGTCCCATACAGAGAAAATAAGAGTGAAGGTCAGTTAGGGTCTCAGCACAGGTTAGAACAACCCTTCTGAGGAGCTTCTCTGCCCAATCCCTTTTACTGTGCTTTGGTTCACACTGAGGGGGGATCTCAAACACCACCAGGTGGATTTGGTTCACACTGAGGGGAGATCGCACAGACCTCCAGTTGGGTTTGGTTCGCACGGGGGGGGCATCTCAATGCCCACCATTTTGGGTTGGTTCACACTGAGGGGAGATCGCACAGACCTCCAGTTGGGTTTGGTTCGCACGGGGGGGGCATCTCAATGCCCACCATTTTGGGTTGGTTCACACTGAGGGGAGATCGCACAGACCTCCAGTTGGGTTTGGTTCGCACGGGGGGGGCATCTCAATGCCCACCATTTTGGGTTGGTTCACACTGAGGGGAGATCGCACAGACCTCCAGTTGGGTTTGGTTCGCACGGGGGGGGCATCTCAATGCCCACCATTTTGGGTTGGTTCACACTGAGGGGAGATCGCACAGACCTCCAGTTGGGTTTGGTTCGCACGGGGGGGGCATCTCAATGCCCACCATTTTGGGTTGGTTCACACTGAGGGGGGATCGCACAGACCACCATTTGGGTTTGGTTCGCACTGAGGGGAGATCTCACAGACCACCATTTGGGTTTGGTTCACACTGAGGGGAGATCTCACAGACCACCAGGTGGGTTTTCTCTGGAGGACACGCTCCAGGAGCTCTCTTGCTGAGAGGGCAGGCAGCAGCCCATGGGACTGGACTGGAGCTGCTCTGACAAGAAACCATTCCATGCCAGCGTAATGGGCATATCAGGTCCTCGGCACCAGCCATGTCCCCGTGCACATCCATTCCCGTTTCTCCACCCGCGAAGGCGGAGGCAGCGTGACCGGCCGCCAACGGCGTGTGCGGCACCGTGACAAGCATTTCCTGCATCTGCTCCTTCTGGGCGCCTCTCTCACAAAGTCAGGCAGAGAGCTTGCTGCTAAATAGCACAAGACATTCTCTTCCTTCGGTGCCTGAGCAATCTGTCGCTGCGGTCTTCCCAGCCTTTACGAGTCCAGGGATTTGGAAAATAAAATATCAACCAAACCCAACTAAATCATATCGTACAGAATATGGCCCTCACCATTCAGGAACAGAGTGCTGTGCTTATACCACTGATAATGTAGAAAAATAAATGCTTCTCACAACTGACAAATTTTTTACTTTCATTTTTCTTCCAATAAATAATATTGAGTTTGTGTAGATGCTTTTTAAGATGAAGAAGAATGAAGCAAAATGAAGTGGTATTGAACATCAAAATATGACTTTATCTAAGCAGCAGGATGTTTAGATCTTTGCTGAAAGCTTATCTGAACTACTGGAAGCTCCTTGACTCTGCAAAATCATGCAAAACATTTAAAAGCAGGTCAAATATCAGGCACTTCATCCGCCAGGAATTTCCCATCAGCAAAAAGGGGAGGAAAGAAGCTCTTCCATCATTTCAGAACGTAGGAAAGCTAGTGCTGCAGTCAGGTGATGAGCTAGGGGGATTGGGTAATGTTTTATCTAAATTCTCCTTCTAAGAATTTAATTATATACAATTATTTTTTAATATAAATATATTTTGTTCTTTTTAAGCAAGACTTGTGTCTAGATTCAAAGGTATTCGGTGAATGTAGTGCCATGCATGCTTCTGAAAATCCTTATGGACAATTATGTGTACAGAATATTTAATTGCATGTGCACATACGGATTATTTCCACCACTTGCATGGGCACATCCCTAAGCGTTTGCACAAACAATCATAATATTTAGACATAATTTATTAGCTGGACAATTATACAAATTATATGTTTGTATTTTAAATGACTCCCATATTTTTATTACATTCTGTGTAATATTTGATCAACTCATTAAGAAACATGAGGATTAAAATTCAGGAGTGTCTGGATGCATGCCTGTTACACTTAATTAATGATTGCTGGAAAAAGGATCTGAAAATTATCATACTGCATAATGACAAAGATCTACACGGCAATAAAAATATTCTGCACAGTGTTTGAGTAAGATTCACTGCCTTTGGTAGACTTAACCAGGTGAAGTAAAATACAGCATTTTGCGTTGTCAGGGTTCAATTTCAGAGTTTTATTTATAAAGGTTGCAAGGCATTTAAAGAAAGGAGTAATTGTCATAGTAGGAAGGTGTAATATTACAGATTTTTTACAGCCGTGTTGTAATGGCTTCAGTGTATATTAAATATTTAAACACATATATATTAAAATATTGACAGAGCAGCAGAAGATAAAAACACTGCACTTTTGGTATTAAGGTTTCAGACACAATACAGAGCATGAAAGCAGAGTAACTGAGTAAGTGTGAATCATCCTGCTAAGATGCTGAGAATGCTCAAAGGGTTAAGGATGGCAAATCACATTTTGTTGCTATGTGCAGCAAGGATAAAGATCTACTGGAACCCCCTTTAATAGGTGAAAGGTGGTCTGAGCCAAAACGCACACACTGACGTCCAACCCTTCCCCAGAGAATCAATGATGTTTTTTGTGTGTGATCAATGTAATATTCCACAGCTAAATTTAGGGACTCTGCATCCTATGAAAATTGCACCTCTCTATGTCTAATTAACAATAAAAAATTGTGAGTATCTACAGGTTTCATTATTTAATCTACAAGGTTTTGATTAACTTAATCTTTTTAGTAAGAACAGAAGAGTATAGGGGGGAAAAAAAAGCATTTCTAATGTTGTTTACTCAGAAGGAATTCTGTAATTTTCCCTAGTCAGCTTGTAAGATTACACCATCTTTGCTGTTAACTCCCTTAACCCAAGCAACATACAGTGTGAGACAGACTGCTAATAGTTTTCATCGTCTCAGTGTATTACTTGGTTAAATCATAAACTATGTCTACAGAGCTTCTCCTTTTCAGTTTGGAATTTTTACAGACTTTTAGCAACAGACCATAAGGTTCAGTGCTTGATTTTGATGTGTTAGAGGAAAGCTAAAAATTTAAAGCCAGGTACCTTTGGCCACAGTGACTTGTTTGAGGCATATTTTACTAAGCAAACAGATCTTTACACCAAGGTTCACTCCCTTTTCAGGACTGGTACTGCATTCTGTGTACTTACAAGCCATGGGGTGATACGTGATGTTCCACCAAAGTCAGAGGGAGTTTTTTCTGATGTCAGTGGGGCCAGATTTCACTTTCAATAGTTCATTTGACATGTGTACTGGAGTATCTGCAGCGATGCTGTGGGTGGGTATTCTGCAAAGGGTGAAAGGGGAAAGAGACACTCTCATCATAGAAATTCTTCCAGCACCCATCATCACTGTAAGACCTGTCTTCTCCAAGCACTCTGAAGATGCTTGTTTATATGCTATTTCCCTGCCTCAAAGTGTGTAACAAAAATCTTTTAAATGAAGGTTTAAAGGAAGAAAGAGTCCTGAGCCTAAGGGAATAAGAGTTTAGTTCTGAGTTCTGACACTAGGCAGCTTTAAAATCATTAGCAAACCCATATGGCTTAATTTAGAAACATTAATAAGAGAAATTAGGAGGAGATTTCTGAGAATCTTGCAATTCATATCAAACTAAAAAAAACCCATAAAAGTCTACTTTTGGAAATTTACTCTGCACTCTTCCAGGTATTTTTCCCCTTAACCTTATTCCCCATGTGTGAAATGAAGAAATGAAGATACACTAGTGTCTTAGTATGAAAAATGCAATTGTGCATTCAAATATTTTAAGGGTGGCTGCCAAAAGTCAGACCTGGATGATCTCCAGGAGTCCCTTCCAACCACAGCTATTCTGTGATTCGGTGATTCTCTAATATTTAACCTATTGCAGTAGAAATTACCTTATCAGGTAGAAGTCCATTAGAGATAAATGTCATGTCATGTAGGGATTATTTTGAAATGGTTTTTATGTTAAGCTTCCATTCCAATGCATTTTTGTAGGAAGAAGCCTACGCCAGCAAATAGAAAAAATTTTCAAGGACCAATTAAACCTATATGTAGGAAAAGAAAAAATAGTTTGTCCAAATCCTCCAGAACGGTTCTATTTGTATGATTCCAGGGTGCCCTCATGACGCAGGCAGAGAATTCAGGACTTCTCCCCCAAACAGAGAAGTTTATAGTATTATTATTAAACCGACAAGAAAAGTGTATTGGTCAATAAAAGTGATGTTTCCAGTTTTCACTTATTGGCAAGTAAGCAGCAACTCAGCTAGACAGTTATTTCAAAATTTCGGTTACTTGTTCCAAATAAATTCAAAATTTTGACCCATGATTAGAACAGCCTACACATAGATTCACAGACACAGGAAGTATTGCAGCTCTTCAGTGATACTTTTAGATTTCTAGTGTAAGAAATGAATTCTGATTTATCTAAAATTATAATCCAAGTTGTGATACCATTGTCCCTCAGCACAATAGATACAATACAGACTTCTTCAGCTATTCCAGGCTCCCATGCTCTCCTTTTCCCACTGTGTTTTGTATTAAAGACAGACTTTTTGTAAATGTCTGTATTGCCACAAAAATATGGTTCTTGTGATCTTATGAGGCAAGTGTAAAGAACAAAAAATTGAAAACATTTTTCCTATTGCAGTGGACACATAAACAAACAAATCAAATGTCTTCTTAAACCATTCGTCTCTGCTTGTCTAAAGAAGGCAAGAGGCAACAGAGGTTGATTGCAATCTTGTCCAATATCTGCTGATAAATGCGTGGACTCACTGTCGCTAGCATTTTCCACCATCTCCTCTCAAATACAGGCTCCAGAACCAACATTTCTCTATAAATAAAATTTCAGGGCCATTTTAAAATCACATGGCCTTCTGGTGGATAAAAAAGAGAGTCATTCACACATGCCCCCTCATACAGTCAAATAAAAAAGAGAATTCCAGTTTCTTCCTTGGAGAAAGAATATTCACAGAACTCAGTTAATCCTTCCTGTCTGTAGAGTGTTTTCTATTAGATATTAAAACAAACTGTAGTGACCGAAAGGCAAAGGAGCCTCACTGTTTAGAGGGAATAAGTACTATTAATGTCATTACTTCCAAGGGGTTACTGATCATTGTGAAGTCTTGATCAATCACACAGTAAAATAAAGAAGACATTCAATTGAACATGCTTGGGTTTTTTAAGTCCTGTAACTCATCTGTGCACAAAATAGGATACAGTAGAATTTTAGCAGTGCTCAGGTGTGTCTAATTGGGAATGCCAGCCACTGTGATTTTACTTATTTAAGTGATGTGTCCTATCACTGGTAGGCAAAAACCCAAGAAAATTACCCAAACTCAACTCTCCAAAACTCTCAAACCATTAAAAATATACTACAAATCTTAACCGACTTGTTATAATCCCAGATCACATGCTAGGGAAGTTAGACAATTCTCTAGATCTAATAGAGTTAATGTGATGGAAAGAATGAAGACCGGAGGGACAAATGGAAAACTAATTTGGGAGAAATTCAAACATTTGAGGAACTAAAGGGCTCAGCTCCATTTCAAGAAAAGAAGAAGGGTGTGTGTGGTAGGCTGACCAGAACACGTACAACTGAAACACTGGAAGACAGTGCTTTCACTTGAGAATTTGCTGGAAGTTTGTAGCTGGCAGTATTTGAGCTGTATTTAGTCTGCTCTTAACTGTGTTTCTTGCTATACACAACGATAAAGGTTGACCTAATGAAAGCAAAATTAAGTAAACTACGAATCCTGTGTGCAATTTTTTTCAGGTGTTTACTCATTCAATGCCCCCGCAGGCCCAAATTCTAGCTCATTATTCCCAATAGTACTCCATTTCAAATCAGTGACAGAGACACACGTAAAGGTTACTTGAACCCAGAATCTGGTTTTGAAGCAAATTATTCTTCCATATGTTCAATATCCTTAGAAGAAAATAGTTCAGGCAGGCGTATGCATATATGTTTAACATTTCTGAAACAATTTTGAATCCAACTGAAGTAACAGGTGACTGCATTAAAAGGAGAAAAAACCCAAACACTTCAGCAGGATCACAAGCTATTTTTGAGATGAGTCTGACATGCTTGTTCCTGACAAAGACTAGGCAGCTTTCAAGGTATGTATTATGTCTGTACAGTGAACAAGGCTGTTGTCCATTGAGACAATGCTTTATCTGAAGCAAAAGAGAATATTTGGGATGAAAACTGAAATTGTTGAAAAGTGGAGAACTGAAGGACAGAATAGGTAGGTAACTTCCAAGGTTACATGCAACAATTTCTGGTGCAGGCAGAAGGCTCTTTCAATCACTGAACCACAGGCAGTAAGGAAAATATCCGTCCATGTAGTACAAGGAAATATTTGGTTTGCTCTTAGAGGTCATTTTTTGGTCTGTGCAGTGCTGTGGGCTCACTGCTCTGCCCTGGTCTTCCACATTGCTAATGGGAAAAATCAGTTATGAAAATAGGCCAGCTCTTGGAACAAGACCAATAACACTTCCACTCCTTTCACAGGTGATACAATCCAGTCTTCCTTTTCTCAGATTAGTTTTTCTAAATGCATTCCTTTTCCCTTTTACAGATTAAATAGAAAACTACAGAAGTCTTGCATAAACAATACTTTTAAAAAGTCACAGACACGTCACTTTTATTTTTCCCCTCAAGACAAATTCTTTCCCTGGTGTGCATAAACTTTCTAGAAGATGGACTTCAGACTTGCTTTTAGGATCTCTGAAGAGACCAGTGAAGAGATACTTTTGAATGTCAGAGAAGCTTAGTCACCTGATTAAAAGTATCCAGGAAAATTTCATTGTTTGAACTGTTTCCTGACCAAGAGTTGAAATTATTGTGTCCAGGGAAGCAACTGCAGTTACAGGAACTTCACAGCACCTATGTGAATGTATGATGCATATTTGCTTCAGTATTCCGAGAATTTCCTTTCTATCCTACCTCAACAACTCCTTCTCTGAAAGACTGAACGGCAGAAGGAATTCTGTGGAACATTTTTGGCCGTGGGGTCACAATGAGTTTGGCCCTGTACCTGCGTCACACTGCTAACACAAAAAAAACCACTGTTAGTGACCAAAATGTCATTTGTGGCTTGCAGTGTATAAGCGCAATTCTGTGTTAACAACACACGATTAAGCTTGTTCTTGGCTTCATTATCTGTTGTTGCTAACAAAATATGGATTTACCAGTGTATGACAGTTCTGCCCTTGATATCTAAGGCTTTCCTGTAAATAAATTAAATGCAAATAAAAAAAACCCCCAAGCCTAACCCAGTCCGTGAAAGACTGCTTGTTCTGTTAGTACTTTTGTCACTGCAGGCAACCAGAGTGTGAAGCAGGTAAGAAGTCAAGCAAGCTCTTGACGTCAGTTATTCCTCATTTGGAACAATTTTAAACAATCTTTGACTTATGTTCGTATGCTGATCATTGATTAAGCCCCAGGGATGTTTCCTCCAGTGTTTCTTCACCTTTATTACTATAAACAATGTAGTACTTTTCCAAACCACTTAGTCTCAGACTCCGTGTACAGTCTATTAATAAATGCACCCTTATGTATTTTGTTTCTCATTAATACCTGGATGACAGCTGATATTCTGACAATCTCTGGGTCTCTGAAACACTCATCATTATCAGCAATAAGTCATGTTTATTTCTTAGTTGCGCTCAAACATTAGAATTTATGCACAAAGAATAAATCATTCCTCTAACAGAATGATCAGTTTTTGTATTTCTCAATCTAGTTACACATTACTCACTTGGCATTTTCAGTTAAATGAATATGCTCACTTAAAATAAATAGTAAGGAAAAAACAAGAACAGAAAAAGAGGTTTAATAGTCACGTAGCATGCATATAACCATCACTAAGGGATTCCTGATGTTATAAGAACCCACTGATGTCTGCTTTCATGCACGCAGCACACACAGTGGTTTTAGTCAGTTTCTCTCAGTGCCTTTTATTAAAAACAAAGGAAGACTCCAGTTCACAGATTAATAAGCTGTGACTTAGCATTTCAGATGTTTTCAGTAAATATTTCATGTGTGTACCTGGAGTTCATATTTCTTCACAGCAGGGAACCCAGTAATACAGACTGCTCAAGCTTTGTTTTCAGCCTTTCTCAAAACCATTTGCAAAAGCCACTGTGGTGTCTTGCTATTGCCCCTCGAAAGCCTTAACTTCCCTCATGACAACGGTTTTTCAGAGCACAGCCATCGAAATGAGTGCTGCATCTCAACAGATGAAGTCTGAAAGCTTTCTGGGAGGAGCTGTGGGCACTGCAACTGCCGAGCGTACAGCCTGGTAGGTCAGCTGTGGATGGCACGTGAGAGGTGCTGCACTGTGTGCTGGAGCTGAACTTGGAGGGGTCAGTTTGGCAAAGATGGAAAACCAATACAATGACCCGGCACACCACGAAAAGCTGTTAACAGGAAAATTATTCCTCTCCTTCCCATCTCTGGCTGTGGTCAAGAATGGTTCTTCCTTCAGCCTAGCACTGCTCTAGAGAGTGGTAGAGCAGAGATGCTCGGCTTCTGAGGGAAGGTGGAAAAGATAGCATTCCCAAAGTTGGAGGTGGAAGGAAGGGAGCAGGTCTGAAACAGCAGGTTTGCAAAAGTACAGGTGAGAGGGTTTAACCCCTCTATTTGCGAGCTTCTAGGCTATCAACCTCATTCTTCTGATTTCCAGTCTATTGCCATTCTTCACAGAAAACATGTAATGTTTGGTTGGTTTTTTACAATTTTTTCTGCCTGATTATAAGTTTGGTGCATCTTCAACTGAGAATGGCCCAGTAGAATAAACTAATAAAGGAAATTGCTTTGACTGGATCAAACGCCCATTTCTGCCATTTCCATCCACAGAAAAAACCCCATTTGAATGCTCTCTTTTATGATTATGTGAAAATAATTCTCATTTTTTTATTCAGCTATTCATTCATGGGCTACCAGAAGCACCAATGGAGAGCAGTACAATGCAGACCACTGCACAGCTACAAGTTAGCATAGGAGGTACATATTTCTGTAGTCAGGTCATACGTTAACATGATCCATCTACTACCGTATAGACATGAACCTTTCAACAGGATCATGAAGCACAGCAATGTTTATATTCACTCATTTACTGCTATTGTTTCATGCCTTTCTCCGACATGTTCTAAACTTGTGACAAGGAGGAAAGTCTTTAAGTTTTTTCACACCTTTTTTTCTGTCTGAAAGGTGTTGAAGCATTAAGCAGTACTGCTAGGATAGTTCAGAGCAAGCATTTTTGTGTACATGGTGATAACAATTGTTCTGAATATTGACTTCACGGTACAATGGCCTATTAATTTTTTCCCTTTCTATTGAGTATTTTGAAATACTTAAAAAAAAAAATTTATCATTGTATTGGGTTTGCATGGCAAGCTTTTGGTAGCAGAGGGTCTACAGGGGTGGTTTCTCTGAGAAGTTGCCAGAATCTTTCCCCATGTCCGATGGAGCCAATTCCAGCTATCTCCCAGATGGACCCACTGCTGGCCAACGCTGGGCCTATTAGCAACTGTGGTAGTGCCTTAGGGATATTTGAAAAGGGTGGGGAGGAACCCCAGCTTGTGCAGCAGCAGTTGGATAGATGAGTGAGAATATGTGAGAGGAAGGTCAGTGCAGAAGGAGGGGCGGGAGGGGCTCCATGTGCTGGAGCTGAGATTCCCCTGCAGCCCCTGGTGCAGCCCAGGGCGAGGCAGCTGCAGCCCTGGGCCCAAGGATGTCCATGGGGGTGCAGAGATGCACCTGCAGCCCCCAGAGGAGACCCACACTGGAGCAAATGGGTGTTGGATGAATATGGGACCCTGTGGAGAGCCTGTGCTGGAGCAGGCTCCTGTGGAAAGGACAGGGCCTGTGGAGAGGAGCCCACGCTGGAGCAGGTCTTTTGGCAAGACCCGTGATCCTGTGGGGGACCCACACTGGAGTAGCCTGTTCCTGAGTGACCCACTGTCCTGGGTTGCAGTGTATTCCATTACCATCTTCATGAGCTGTCGAAACCAGGTGGAGCAGGGTTCCTTATCTCTCCCATGATCCATCCTCCCTCTAGGGAGGATATCTCCTGTTAATGGGCGAGCCAGTCTCCCCACATGGCTGATAAAATTACATCCTCCCCTTGTGAGATGCTCTGCCCAGAGGGAGGGACCAAGCATCCCATCCTGGATATAAGCTAAGATTTTGAACACCGTAGCCAGCCGTTACCTACGGGATTCCCAGAGGACAAGAGCTACCACTGGACCTTCAGGTGAAGACCAGACCGTTTCTACAGGATCACTGCTTCAACCGAACCATCGCTCCAGGAGGACTGCAGCCACCATTTTATTGGACTGCTACCAACACCCTGACTGACACGGTGTCATGTTATATCCTGCCTCTGTCAGTGGTCTCTTTTTGTACTATTGCATTTATTTTAGTTTTTTTCCTATTAAATTGTGTTTCTGACTTGGAGTCTCACTGATTTTGCTTTCAAACCCACACACCCACACTGGAGCAGCCTGGTCCTGAGTGACTGCACCCCATGGAAGGGACCCACGCTGGAGAGGTTCTTGAAGAACTGCAGCCAGTGACAAGGACACACGTTGGAGCAGCTCACAGAGAACTGTCTCCTGCGGGAGGGACCCCACCATGGAACAGGAAAAGTGTGTAAGGAGGAAGGAGCAGCAGAGACAACATGCTCAACTGATCAAAAACTGATCAAAACCCTGCACTGCTTTATGGAGAGCAGGTAAAGAAGTCTGGAGTGAAATTAAGCATGGGAAGAAGGGAGAGCCAAGGGGCAGTTTTTAAGATTTGATCTTACTTTTCATTATCCTACTCCGATTTTATAGGTAATAAATCAAATTAATTTTCTCCAATCAAATCTATTTTGCCCATGAAGGTAATTGCTGAGTGATCTCCCTGTCTTTGTCTTTGACAAGCCTTTTGCCATATTTTCTCCTCCCTATTTTTCCCAGGAGGAGAGTAACTGTGGTTGGTGGGGCACCTGGCAGATAGTCAATGTAAATCCACTGTGTCGTTTACCTATCAAGGTATCACCAATTTTAGTAGCACAGCTTTGGAGTAAATTCAACTCCCTCTGTGACTGGTAACACCAGTCCAAACACTTTTTCTCAAGATATGAAGTGCATGCTACTCATATGCTGATGGTAGCTGCTATGAAGTTGAAAAGATGAACACATCCAAAGAGTACACTGAGTGATACTATAAGCCCTAAAAGCTTTCCTCGTGAATGTCATCCACCAACAACGCCGTGATTTGAAGGTGAAACAAACTTCCTAAAAAACATAGAAAATGCCTGGAAGAACTGAGAGAATTAAAACATAACTACAAAGTAGATACAGAAGAAAAACAAACTTTTTGAATAATTTCTTTGAGGAAGGCTGCTTCTTTCAACTTTTATTGCAGTATTCCTTACAGTTCTTCCACTTGGCCTGGTTCAAATCATCATTCCTGATGCAGGAAGGAGTGCAAAATTATTGCTGTGAAATAAAAGACCATGGACAAGGAATGGAAATAGAAAGAATATATCTTCAGGAGCTTCCTCACTGTAGATGAAGCTCACTCTACAGAGAGCAGTGAGATGCTTTCCTTCTTCGCTTGCTCCCTGTTTCTAACCTCCTCATACTTTTTCAAAATACTCTTCTCTGGATGTTCTGAGTTTTATTCTGTGATATTTTGTCAAGTGTGTAAATTCCAGCCTACCAAAGAAACACAGGATCAAAGTCTAAATTGACTTACTAGAGTTCAACACATCTGGGGAGGTTTTTCTAACGTATTTTTACTTTGTTTTTTGATTCAGTGCACCTACAAAGCATGGAGGGCTTGCAGTTACTGTTCTAACAGACACAGTAGAGCAATAACACATGATCCTGAACAAAGTTGTGAGAGGTCTGCAGTCCTCTTCAGCACAATGTGAATTCAAATTTGCAACAGTTTTGTGATGGGTCTGTAGGGATCTGAAGGCCCTTCTCTGCTCTACCCCACTGCCCAATAAAATTTCCAAAAATTCTTCTGTGTGTACAGGTAAGTAAACACTCACATTAAACCCACCAAAAGCAGCAACAGAGGTTAGAAGAGAAATACTATTAGTATGCAGTGCTACTCCTACACCAACAGCTGGTAAGGCCTCAGAAAAACATAAATAAACTAATTAGAGATAGGAAAATCTTTAGTGTAATGATGTCCAATCACGCACTGCACCATCCTCTTTGAGAAGCAAGGGGAAAAGGGAATCAACACATTTTCACTTTCAGGCCTATGACCTAGTCACCAGTAACCTTTATCTAAGTAGCCAGGTACCTCTACATAAAGCTATGAGATGATGTACACAAGCATGTTTGGATAGCCAATTAATTATATACAAATTCCGTCAATTCATCTGCATCATTTTTTTTAAATTCATGAGAGCTGTAACAGTGTAAAAATTCTTGAAGCAAAGTATGGGAATGCTTGTCACCTGTGAAATAATACTGTAACTGTGGAGTTTTCAATACCTATAACAGAATACTGAAGACAAGTCATTGTACAAAGGAACAGCATCTAGTAACATTTAATTACAGTATTTCTACTGTTGATTTCAAAAATTTGCAATGCTTACATTTCCTGGCTTGTATGCAAGACTACTAACCAACTTTTAGCAAGAGGGTAAAAATTCTTATTTAATTTAATGCATCAGACAGGAGAGAAAAAGGTGAAAAGGGGAAAGAAGAACAAGATCTAAGAGATAACTATTGCAGGATTGACAGCTTCATCAACAAGCATGCATATGGATGTATGAACATATGTTTACCTCTTTCTGGTCATTAGATTTAATTCTCTTCAGATGGAGATTAACTGTTCATCTCAGTTTCTTCCTTTTCCATTTCAACAGTCCTTTCACAACACAGGCATGAACCAAAGTTGGGTGATTCAACTCAAAGGTACATGCATGAATTGCACAATCATATTAACAGAATACTTGATTTTCAAAATAAAATGCAATACCAAGGCGTTCAGTAGGCACAAGTGCTGTCTTAGGTAAAAGCAGAATCAAAACATAAATGCTGCAGATCACATTCTGTGTTGTTTTTTATACAGAGATGCAGATCAATTTTAATCATCTTATTAGTGGTGGGTTTAGTTTAGGTCAGGATGTGCTCTGACACAGATCTTAATGACATATTAGAGGTATAGATAGTAGCATCAAGAACCATTTTCCAAATTTTGTAAAAGTGAAGAAAGTGAAAATCTAAAGCAGAAAAGAAATAGACCTTTAGTGATTTTATTGCTGAAGAAATAGCCAAGATCTTCTCCTAGCTATAAGTTCTCCTAAACTCAGAGATCTGCAAAATCATAATTGTATTTTCTTTTTGTCCACTTAAGAAATATCTTACATATTCTTAATGAGGTGTAAAAACTGCTTATTAACCACCTGCAACTTTTCCATTGACTGTGGAAACTGCCATTTCATCACAATGCCAAAACCTACTCCAAGTGTTTTGCAAAGTCACTTAGTGCTCAATGAAATTAAAACAAATGGAAGATTTTAAATTTCATAAAACTTTATGCACACAAGATTTCAAAGCACAGAGAACTGTGAAAACCTTGGTGGAACACAGAAAAAGTTTGCTCCAGGTAGGGGCTCTTTTCTGTATTCACCAATAATGATTACACAACTGTGGAGGGAAAAAGAAGTATGTTAGCACCAATAATTTGCCTCCCATCAACTGTAAAAATAGTCATAAACCTCCCTACAGCAGAGGAAGAGCACTGATTAACATCCAATGCTGGATCAATCTCTCTCGTTCCTATTGGACCATTCTTCCCCTCTCAAGCTAGGAGGTTAGGGTGTGTGTTCTACCAGATACTGGCAGCAGTTGGAACATTCCCTTCATCTTAAAAAAGATCTCAGGCACCCACTACTGTAATCTTTACATTTATAGTAACCTGCCAGTTTCGACTTTTATTTAAAGTAAGTCCTAATTGTACATGGGATTTTAGGTCTCAGTTTAAATTTGAAATACGAAACAGTATTCTCCTACAGATTTTTCAAGGAAAGCTGAGAAAACACTATTTTTTAAGAATATAAGTAAAAGAGATGGAAAATAGAAAATCTTTTTTTTTTTCCTCGGTGTTGGGAGAACAATAATTTAAAACAGAGATGATAATGAGTAGTGCTTCAAAAGAGACAATTTCATTCATAAATTTGCTATTGTATATTTATCAGCTGAAAGTACAAAATTTGCCACATGAATTGCATTATTTATTTTTTATCATTCAATACTTTATTTTCATATAAAAGATTTCCACTAATACGTTACTCCTGTAGGAATATTATATTATATGCAAAAGAAGCTCTTTAATCCCCTTGGGTTTTCCATTCTAAGCAGGAAAATATGCTGCTGATATTTGGATGAGCTCCAGAAGAGGGGTAGACTAATAGCGTATGTGCTGGATGAGAAAGGAGTGCAGACAGTGGAATCACCATATGCATACACTTACCTCAAAAAAGCTCCTGCAATACATGCATTTTTACTGTCACTCCCTGCTGCCCACTCTAATGAACAACTTATGCTCTTCACCTTCATAGATCTTATAACACGATAGAGCAGGGAAAATGTTAATTGCAGCAACATGCCATGCTAACAGAAGGATTTATCCATTCTGCTTACACTGTTTCTCAGTGATTTAACATGACAGTAAATTTGTAGAATTAACATACTGTGGATTTCATTTCTTGTAAAAGAGAACATCAGATGTTTGCTTCATTCCAACAGGCTTCGCTTGTCCTGCTAGCTCCTGTGAGAACCTTGTTAGCAACATATATTATACTACCAGTAGCCTATATCTATAGAGATCCCACACAGAAAAAAAACCCAAATCAAAACAAACAAAATAAAATGGTTGAAAAATAAATCCAGATTTTGACATTGCTGAAATATCCCAGTCTGAGGCAAATGGTTGTCTCTCCTCTTTTCCATTTCCCCTCTTTAATAAAAATAATTAATCAGTTTGCATTGCACGGTATTTTCACTATTCCTCCTGGATATAGAGCAGAAGGTCTGCAAAATGGAGCCAAACTCATAGTCAGGACACCAGGGAAAGCATCTAATAGCCTTGGAAGTGGAGTTGCCTTTAAATAAATAAAGGTAATTAAAAAAAATTATAATAAGTTCAGCAGCTTGGGGAGAGGCAAAGTGAGCCCCACAAGCTGGAAAAAAAGTCCCTACCTTATCTCCCAATGTTCTTTGTGGCTCATGGATGCACAAGTTCTGCTCCCCTTTCACCTGATGAGAGCAGAAGGAGTAGAACCTTCCTTAAGGTTCTCACTCATTATTGTAATTTTCCAGGTGTGCGTAATATATTTGATTGTGATCATCTGGCCAAAATTTATATGAAGGCAAAAATAGAAAAAAAATTGCAGTTGTTAAGCTTGGAGTTTATTGCCTCAGAACTTAACACCATGCTCTACAAAATACACAAGCCCAATAATATATATGCTATATTGCATTAAGTGCCCAAGTTGCTTTTCCAGGCAACAGGGAAATAAACACTCTCATGTACCTTATTGTGTGGCTTATATCTATATTTGAGTCCAAATTTGCTGAAGACTGTTGAACACTATATAGCATTTATGGGTTTCTATACATTTTCCAGCAAAATGCATTATCGTGTAAAATATTGCCAAGTCTTTATTCCCATATTAATAAATAATTTTTATACACTTAGTTGCAGCACCATTTTTTTCCAGCTATATCAGTGGAATTTACTAAAAAACCCACAATGTAGTAGCCAAAACTGAAGAGGCTAAATCTCAATTTAAAGAACAAAAATGACATGAAAGAAAGATTGGGTAAAGTTTAAGCCAATGAAAGTATGAGTCATTATTATATAACAAGCAAGTTGGATATATTTTAAGCTGAAAAAAAAGATAGGTTGAGAGGGGAAGAGAGCACAGAAGTGGGAGTCAACAGGGGAACTGAGGTAAAGTAAGTGGGTATGTAAAAGTTTATGAGCACTATTAGGAACTTATATGTTCTCTTAATTCTTTTTTACCTACATTCTTCTAAGTCGCAGGTAGAACTGTTGTAAAATGTTGACTGTTTTCATCCCAAGGGGTGAAGCATCAATTCAAACCATATCAATGTAATTAATTGCCACTAGGTAGCTATTAGGCAACTTCTAGGTAACTTTGACAAACTTATTCTGTTCATAGAAGACACAGCTGGGTAGAAATTAGTCTCTAAAAATACTTTCACACAACCTGCTTGTTTTCTAGTCACTGTCTTCTTATGTTATGCTCATTCCATCTGTCAATAGATATGAGTCACACATTCGACCTTTCAGTTTCACTTGCGCACATAAATTTCTTCCAATTTCCTGTGAAACAAACACTTTTAACTCTTTACGGGCTAGCAGTTCACACAGATAGCATGCCAGAATGGCTGAGGTAGAAGCAAACTCTCGTGTGGATATTCTTATCTTTCCAATCTGCACTACTTTTTGAGAGTAGATTGTCTCTCCATTTTGCTGACCACCCTTCTGCCCACACTACCAGAACTTGCACTGAAAAAGTAGCAAATAATATGGAGCTCCAGTTCAAAAAACACAGCCTAACTATACTTTCAAAGAATGCTAAAGACCAGAGAAGCAGATACAAGTCACTCCTGACAATACCAGCCACGATCAGCAGATTCACTGAAGTAAAACTGTAATTTTACCAAAGTAAAGCTATAATTTTACTATTTTTAAACCTGAAGCAGTCAACATTTGGTTCAAAACTAACTTAAAAATAAAGACTCATGCTTGCCCAAATGCTACCCACTGACATAAATCATGATGCCTTTACCAACTGATCCTACTTTGCTCCTTCCCAAACACTATAAACACCTCCAGTATGAACAAAGAATGAACACGGCCACAAAGAACACAGCAAAAAATGTGAGAGTCAGAGCATTATTTTGGGATTTGAGGGTATATTACCGTACTTTCTTTCAGGCGTGGTGCACAATTTAATTCAATCTTTCAGGAAGCTTTAAAGACCAAGGGGGAAAAAGAATTAATTTCAGTAAGAATCACAAAGCTGGACTATTGAGAGACCAAATTCTGCACAACGACCTGGTAAAGAATGATGGAGACTTGATGGGTACAATTTGTTAGCAGACCTCATTTGCAAGCTCATTTAACTCATTATTGTTGAAACAGCAGCTCTGCAGCGAGATGCTTTCACAGAACAGAAGACTCACAGTCTGTTTCAATTAAGCATTACAACAGAATACAAGGGTCTGTGGTTCGGCTTTATGGTTCCCTTCCAAAATACACCAGACTTGGACCAGCTGTAATATTGTCCCATCAAAACCACCTCAGCCATCCAAGCAAAGTTGCTTTTCTACTGTGAGTGAGATTTCCCTAATTGGAGGACAGTTTTAATGGAGAAAACAGGATCAGGCCTTCAGGTCAGGGCTGAAGTACAAAGCCCGCGGCTGCTGGAAGAGAGGAGTGGATGAGTTGTGGCTGAGATGACACTGGAATGGCTCAGGCTGCTCTGCCTGCACTCCACCATGACAACCTAAAGAGGCCGGTGAGGTTTCTGCACTGTCACGTGGGAGAAGCAATTTAGAAAAAACTGTAAAATGTGGCAGCACCCGGAAAATCTGCTATTGAATTATGGATTCAGACTGGATTTTTTGACCTTGGGACATTGGTATATTAACGTTGAAATAATAAAACAATGTGTGTTCTGTTGCTATAACAGATATGTGCTCCCAGCCACTTATTTGAGTACAGACTAACCAAGTTAATGAATCCAAGATGACATTGTAGATGCGCATATCTGGCCTTTGTGTTAAAAACCTTCTGTTTCCTTACAGGAAACACACTTAAAGGACTGAGTTTACTTCTGGTGACTTATTCTTACTGCACACTTTAAGAAATAACTAAAGAAAAAAGAATTTTCAAGTAGTACTGAGGTCACTAGCAAATAGGAACTTTGTACATTGTTTTCTGAACTGAAGAAAAAGAAAAAAAAAAGTATATATGGACAACCAGAGCCGAAATTAGCAATTTCAATTGTCATCATATTTTCTTTTATTTTTGTTAAGTGGGGGTGGGGCGAAGTGAGACAGTTGTTATGGGTTTTTATTATTACTTTTTGTTTGCTTTTTTAAAGTGTCAAGAACCATTCAATCAGCATTTGTATCCTGGTATTTTGGTCATCATGTGCCTGTAGGCTAAATTAAAATTAGCATTCTTCAGGTTCTTTATATTTATTAGTTCAGATAAACAGTTGCCATTAGCACACAGATAGCTGACAGTAACACCTACAGTGTTAAAAAAAAAAAACCACAAGCAAAAAACAGGAAAAAATCTGTTAAGTGACTGCTCTGTTTTAAGAGGCAGCTTTTCTGTGTCAAACTTCATCTTTCAAAAATATTTATAATACACGGTCCATTTACAAATGTACATACGGTCTACTATTGCTTTCTTAAGGCTTCAAATCTTGGCATTTTTCTTCAAATTCCAACATCTTAAATGTCTATTATTGCTTTAACTTCATCTCACTGAAGTCAATTGAATTTAGAAGTTGGCTGTCAGAACCTAGTCGGGCTGCTCTGAAGTCCATGTGTATTTATTTTTTCACAAGAACTTGATCTTGTTTTTGGCAAGACCAGATTTTTATTTCACAAATCAGGCAAAGAAAAGAAATGTTAATATGAAAATTTCAAATACATTTTTCCCAGGAAACCATTACTGTCTAAATTTATTGTTATTTGTGAGACTATGACCCAATACAGACCGTAATTTAAGGCTAGTTTTAAATACAAATAAGTACCACTTACATTTTAATTTCTGTTGAAGTCAGTGGGCTTTAGATTAAAATCAATTAAGAGCATACATGTAATTTAAGTGCCTGATTTAATAACTTTCTTTAATTACTAGTAAAATCCAAGACAATCAGTACAAGTAGAATGAAGGAAAGAATTAAAAATAGTCTGAACTTAGTTTTTCTCAAAGGGCTCTTCCCAAAAAACCAACCCAGATATTGATAACAGTAATGTTAAGAATGAGAAATACGTAATTGTAGATTCTTTACCAGATACTCATTTGCATCAGGTGACTCATCCCTTGATACAAATTTTGCAGCAAATCTGCAGAGGTCCAGTAACTGAAGTCATTTATTTGTATCAGAGTATTCCTACCTAGGGAAGGTAAAATTTAAGGGTGGTCTTTTGGGGTGAAACTCTTATCCGAGGCAGTCAGCAATACCAGCCTTTAACTCCATAACCAGGAATTAGAAAACTATTTGGCTATTAAAAGAAGCAGCATTCTATGGTATGGTCATTTCTCATGAAGTTTCTAAAAACATTAAAGTTTAAAAACAAAATTTAAAAAATGCATTAGTGTGTATGTTTATTCTTTCCTGATAGTTACTTAACTGGTAGAACTCAGGTAGAACTGGTCCAAAGCAGTTGATAATTGACCAAGTGTTGTTTTCTGCAATATTTTCCAATCACAGCTACTGGAAAATTTATTAACTGATTGCAAACATATAAGGAAAAACTTCATCAAAGTTTTCAAAGAGCAACGAATTTCACACATCATTCAGTTTCTGCAGGTTGATCTGGAACCTAAAGTTTAAACAAATGATGCAGAATGGGAATAGACTGCTTATGATTTAGCATACTGATATGCCCAGACTCCTTCATCTGTATGCTGCAGAGTTTTACAGCTACAAGCTGCATTAAAATTGATGAAAGGCAATGTAACTTCTGTCGGTTGATTCTGTGCATCTTTGAGCTGACAAAAAAATGCAGCATTTCTAATTTTCGTTCACAAGAAAACCTCTCAAACATTTTGCTCTTTTTATTTAATGAAATATCTTTTCTCCAAGTAACTTGATTTCCTGCTTTGATGCTGATTCACTGTTTCCACTCTTAGCTCATTGCATACTGCAGCTGAGGACTAGTGATTAAGCCACTGTTAATAGCAGGTTAATGACAAAAATTATTTGCTAAAATTAAAGGATATAGGAGACAGGTAAAATCCTTCGAGTCAGATGTTGTAAAAGTCCTAGAATGAAGGGTGGTTTAGAAAAATCCTACACTGACATAAATAAAGTACTTTTAGTGATTAATTATTACATGTAGAACAGAAAGTTAGACATCTGTGTTTGATAGATGTGTACAGGTGCACTGTAGAGCAGGAGGGTAATATGCATGACTGCATGGGATAGCAGAGAGTTTTTGTTTTGGGATGGGAGGGCTGTAACTGCTCTGGATGGCTTCATTACACAGCAAAGGCAGTTGTTCTCTTAGTACTAATTAAACCTTGGGGAAAAATTTGTTGAGGTAGCTGGAGAAAATTTGGATGAGAGCAAGAGGGGAATTTTAATGTTTTAATCCCAAGCAGAAGAAGAAGCTTTCAAGTTCTAATATTCTGGGATCCCAGCAAAGGATCTACCTGACTGGTACTGCAGAGAAGTAGAACTGAAGCTTGTCAACACTTGCAGCACTTCTCAGGAATGAGTCCTTTCCATGCAGGTACATTACTACATGAAGAAAGAAAAATTAATAACCACATCCTTTTATATATTTGCATTGTCACAAAATACTCTTCAGTTTATCAGGGTTATATTAGAGAATCTATGGTTGATTACCAGAAGTACCCCAGATTTTGAATCACTAAATATTTTCCTGTTCATTTTTCAGATTCTGGTTAACAAATGAGGGAACCACCACTCTTCCAGCAAAGAAGTTCCTATAATTTCTATTTGCTTTCACTAATGACAGCCCTCTCAGCAACATCACTGACGGCTGTACTCTCATGCTCTCATGTGAGCTTGTATCAAAGATGGACTGCTAGCACAGGTAATTTCTGATCTTTCACCTAAATGTGAATTTAAGTGATGACTGTTTTTTCTTCCAGGTCATAGCTTAGAGAACTGAGAACAGATAAAAGTCAAACAAGATAAAAGAGACTGCTTGTTTCTTTGCTGACAGAAAAAGTGGCAAACTGGGAGGATGTCTAGGGATCAAATGAAAAAAACCCATCAACTAGCAACAGTTCCCTGTCAAGGGAGGTGGAGAGGGATAAAAAGGGAGGAGAAGGTGTTTTCTAGATTGGCTAGCTGAGTTAGAGCAAGCAGCTGTGAGATATAAACACCACAACTTTGTTACAGATTTTTAAGGGGTAAAAACACAGGAGAAGTAGAGTGAATCATCGGAGGCCAGGCAAGAGAGAAACAAGTATACACAGATTTGTGTATTTGGGGACAAGTTTTTGCTCAGATAATATTTTAGAACACTGGAGATTAAAGCATTCCCTTTTTTAGACTTGCAAGAGCCTCAACACTTTATAATCCAGATAGAGACATACTTCAGTAAAAATAATAAAGTTGGATTCTTTGCTGGGAAACACCACAGAAGTATAACAATTTTAAAAAAAGACAACAAAAATCTTGGTTTTTCACACACAGATGTCCCTCCCCATTTGGACTTCTCAGACACTTTTAGCTGCAAAAGAACAGTTGAAACACTGTATTCTACCAAATCCCACTCCTCTGCTAAAGTAACCTCTTCTGGGGTTCCATGAGGTTTCCATCTGTTATAGTATTTCAAACTTCCTAGAAATCTTCACTTGTCTTCATTACTTTCTTCCCTTTGTTCCCCATCTTCTTCCACCTTTATCTATCCATCTTCTCTCTGGCTTCTATTTCTCTGTACAAATCTGTCATTCCATGAGCTTGTTCACAGTTACTGGTGCTCTTTCCTCTCAAATTGTGTTTCTGCACGCATCTCCTGTGCATTAACCTTCTCCCCTCAGCTTCCTCCTGCTAATTCAAACTGCAGCCATCCTTCCTTGAACAAGATTCTTTTTGTTCCTTAAGGGAGCAAGGCAAGAAAATGATCATGTAGTATAAGGACCATCTAAGCTTCTGTTCTCACAGGATGAGGGGCCATACTAATAATTTTTAACAGTATGTAGGAAAACGCAGCCTCTAAGTTTGCTCTTTAAGTGAGACTTTTTTGATCCTAATCTACAGCATATACATTTGATATTAAGAAATTTTTTTAATAATTGGTCTGCATGTCTAACTAATGCATACAATATGTTTCATTTGTTTTGCGGACGGAAAATAAATGACCAAAAATCTCCACCAAAACCCCAAACACACACATAAATAAATCAAATCAAACCTTAAATAAGTGATATTCAACACTGAAATCCTCAGGAGTTTAGTGGCTACTCAGCAATTGAATCCATAAAACATTTTTTTCTTCATATAGAAGAAAACCACCTAGCCCTAAATATTTTTCCTTTAATGTACTCAAATGTACTGTCAGCACCTAGAGGCTGCAGACTGCCTGGGCACCAGGCAGAACAAAACAGCTGGTTTTTTTCAGGGATCTAAAGGTTTTCATGTCTGGCCAATGGGTTTATCTACCTAGAGTTTTAGCAAAAACTTCAACCACCTACAGAGAACCCCTCTCCTCAGTCCCTCAAGACCATGAGAGGTTGTTCATTGAAATGCCTAGAGGACCTACTGTCAAATAACTTCAACTCATAACCAATAATCTAAGGACTTGTTATTAAATTTTATTAAACTTATTTTTATACAAAGATTGTGCTCTGAGTTGGGAAAGCATAATAGCTGTTATGCAGAAAATAAGCTGAATCCTTTTTGTCAAAGAAAGTGATGGATGCACTCTTGACCATAAAGTTGTCTTCTGGACTTCCAAGACGTAAACTGTCTTTTAGTTGTCATCTTCCATAGAGCCCATGCTCAGAAAACCCAAAGGCAAAATGGTAATAAAAATAAATTATCAGCTGCCTCAGAAAGCAGGGAAGAGTCAGTTTAGAACTTCAGCATTATGAGACACATAATGTCATTCCTCTCAGCAGAAAAAGTGCAGCCAATAGAAAAAAAAATATCTGGTTGGTCTGTTTCTTTACAAAATAATTTGTTATTATGCCACAGTACTGCATATAACTCTTCTGACATATAAATCTTCCTTTGAAGGTTCAAATGATCCATAATTATTGCCTTTAACTAAGAGGAAAAGTAAATCTCTGAGTGATAAAGTCTTTTGAACCAATGTTTAAAACCTCCATTCATGGATACTCATGGATAGCATTTGTCTGTTTCAGGAGGTCAAGGATAACAAAAGAATATGGAACAAATTAACAACCCAAGACATAACTGAAAAATATCAGTATAGTTGTATGTTATGGAAATTTACCCACCAAAAGGAGTTTGGCAGAAATGCCCATTCTGTTCCCAGAGTTAGAATTCAAAAGTTTGATTTCGTTTCAAATCCAGCACTTTCCTATTATGCATGTTTTCTCTGTGTAATTAAAGGGCTCAAGACAGCAGACATTTGGAGATGCACTGAAGGCGTGCCAGGACCTAGAAAGCCTGCAGTGAGGCGAACCAGGATACACCTGCATTTCTAACACTGGTTGGATTAACCTTGTCACCCTCAACTTAAATTTAGAGGTCTTAGAGAGGAAGAGCCGGTGCCATCAGAAGTTAAAGCTGGAGCTAAGAGCAGGGCTAGGATCAGATGGAGGACTGTGTTTATAGCAAGGCCTTTTCAATCACTGAAAAGGCCATGTGCAGTAGACAAGTGATTTAAGAAATAACATACAGACAGAGAAGAAATAGGGCTGAGATTTGCTGTTTAAGAGAGCCCAGGCTGAGAGAAGAGCTGAGTTGTTTGGAGGAAGCTCCGGGCATCTTAGATAGATACTAGAAACAGAACACAGTTCATGGTAGAGTCTGGCATTTGGAGGTGCTAAAACCAAATTCTGGCTCAATTACAGTATAAAACATCTTGATCCCCAAACTGAAGCAATTACTTCATCCTACAAGGATCTTAAAGCAGACTGAACACTAGAACTGATGCAGATTCTTAGGGTTAGGCCTAGGAGTCTGTAAACTTAAAATTAATAAAAATCAAAATACATTGATTAGAGCAATGCTTATGACTCAATCCCACAGGTTAAGTCAGGGCACTAAGAATATATTTAGAATGAGAGCTCAGTTCAAACATAGCTGCGAATAAATTTCAGAAGTGCCAATAGATTAGGGCGAAGGCTGAGAACCACTTGGGAATTGGATTATGTTCTATGTGGGCAGAAGTTCTTAAGTTACTAGGTTGCATGGTTTAGGGTGGAAATAGAGATAATATTGTGAAATTCAGTGATTTATATCACAGTGCTGAAGTGGCCACAGGTCTAGGACAAGACTTAATGCTAGCAGAGGCTGGGATTAAGGTTGAGATGGGCAGAAATCCCCAAGCTTGGCTAAGAAAAGACTGGGAGCTTTCTTAAAAGATTTAAGGCACATATAAGGTTGTAAATTGGTAAGATAATAGCTTAATAGAGATTTGAAAGTTCCAGAAGGACCAAATATTTTGTTGGCAGGCTTAACAGTGTGATACATCTCATCAGCCAGGGGAAAAGATCAGTAAAAATTCAAGCAAATTATGAGAGCACCTAAAAGAATGGAAGCAAAACCATCTCTTACTACTTCCCTGTAAGAGCATTTATTCTGCAGGTGGCCCATTTCCCCAAGACAACACTTTGTAGGTGGAGAATAAATACAGAAGTCATAACAGCACTGTGCAAGTTATGACCCAGAGCTCTGTAGGACTACTGCAATTAAATCCCAAGTCTTGATTTCTGCATTCTCATGTCCCAGTCAAGACTAAAAGCACTAAGCCATGTGAAGGTCTCTTTTCATCTTTTCAAGAAATATTTATATTAAAATATATACAGAAAAGTAAATAGCAATGTAGCTTAAAGTAATGAGACCATATTCTCTCCCTGTCTAGATTAGGGGACTGGAGATAATACAAGGAAAACTGGTAAAAGGAATGATTGTGGGCAAAATTATCTGCTCATTTTAAGGTTTGTTTTGGTTTGACTATATCTCAGAGAAGTAAAAACAATATGCATCATAGTAAATTGCTCTTGAAAGAAGTTTTGGATTCTTCCCACTACCTTTATGCACTGTTTCTGTGTTTTATAACTCAGTTTAATGTGAGGATAAGCAAATGCCATTATATAAATTCTATTCAAAACTAACACACAAACTTGACTTTTTATTTGTCAACCTTAACTAAAAGGAAGCAGGCAGAAGTGATTTCCAGTTAGAAAAATAAAGCTAATTTTATTCAAATGCCTTAACATGCAGAAAAGATTTCATTAGTGTTCCAATTTTTTATGTTCTCTGTATCATTTAGAAAAGGTTTATTGAGGAATGTTACTGTTTAGAACTCTTAAAAGCATAGTTCTTGATTTGACAAGCTTGAGAATAAACACCAAAGAAAAGACTCACACCATCTGAAGTTTAGTAAGCCTGTATAATCAGCAAGATGAATTATTTTAAAGAAAGAAGGAATTAAAATAACATGAAGTTTCCCACAAGCAGGGCAGGATATTTTTTCCATTTAAAGACCCAATCCAAAAGTAAAGCACTTCGGATTTGTCATAGATCAGTAGTCAGGTACTGAGTGTTTACTTCATGTGTGTGACAGTATAAACAGCTGCACGTTCTGCTTCTCCTGTGCTGTGGCCATTCCCTGCGAACCCATTTTGTTTCCCCACGCCACACAGGTAGCTGAAGAATGTCTCTTACATCAGCTGTGTACGGCAATCATACCAGGTCCCAGCACTAAGCCAGTCTGGTTTCTGATGAATTATTTTTGTCCAAGAAATCCACTGTCTTAGAGCTTTGTCCCCCACATCACTCTTTCTCCACCTACACAGCATTTAGTCAACTGGTGAATCACCAGATCTCATCAGTATGGTTGGCAGCACCTCCCAGGCACGGCACAGCTGTAAATGGCTGCTCTGGCCACACTTGGTGTGAAAGAGAGTTCCGACACTTGCTTCCTACTGACGCCCTTGGGGCCAGGTTACGAGCCGTAGGGACCGGCACAAGAGTGCTGCAAGTGAGGGTGAACCTACAACCGCCGCAGCAGCAGCAGACACAGAACACCCCAGAGGGCACTTTCAGAAAGAAACAGTCAACTGGCTTCTCTTTGTTCTAGGCATCTACTTAGGAAACTGGTGGAAAACCCAACAGAGCTGAAGGCAACATTTTCCCTCACACATTCCTATAATGAAAGAGGCAGCTGAGGTGGAGGAAAGAGTAAGGGAAGGAAATGCAGAGAAAGTACCATTTTGAATATTTGATGAAATTTTTTACTATGTTCTGATGGGAAGAAAGAAACAACAGCAAAAAAAGAGTTTAAAATATGAAGCTGACATTTCAGCCTTCTTAAAAGTAGGTAGAACCATCATGCTCCTTCTGCCAAGAGGTTTCCTGGGTAAGCCAGGCAGTCTTGGTTTGCAGTGCCCACGCTAGAGCCTGGGCAGTTGAGGCATTGCTCCATTTAATATCTGGCTAATGGATAGTGTGTGCAGTGCAAGGCAAGCTGACAGCCATGGCTCATTGGTATTCATTGCCTGCAGGTGGTATAGGACACCATTCCTGGTCAAAAGTTAAGTCGTAGAAGACATCTGATTTCTTCTCTTTTTCTCTTTTCTCAGTCAACTGTAGCCTTCTGCAAGTAGCATTTCAGAGGAGTGTTATTTGGGAAGATGAAACATCATAGTCTGCAGCTACTCAACAAACACTAGACACTGCAAAAACTTTTGAACAACCAGCCACTTTTAAGCCATGCTAGAAATAAACATTTGGTGCTTTGGTGCCTTAAGAAAGGTACCTGCATGGCTGTGGTGAAACATTGTTACTGCTAGAGCTGATTAAAACGGAACAAACATGGTGTGAGGGGTCAATAACTAAGCAAGTTCTCCAAGACTGACTCATTTACACAGAGGGGTTTTTTGCTATGCTGCAGTCAGTACAGAAAATTGAGGAGTAGTTATGACTGTGCACTATGCACACAGCTGCATGAAAAAAAATGTTCTTTATTTGCCATTTTTTACCTTCTTTACAAATGCAACAGGACAATTTGGATAGTAAGTGTGGGATGTGGGTTTGTGACAATCAGGCTTAAGCCATCTTGGCAAATTCCTTACTTCAGAGGCAAATTTCTGTATGCTTTAATTCAAAGGTAGACAGAGCTTGTCTCTATATTTTTCTCTTTTAACAGAGACAGATCCAACTGACATGATCCAGTCCTAAACCCTGCTCACTAGCAAGTCCGTGAACCACCCAAATTACCACTGTGTAGTTCTATTCCTATGTACAGGGACTCGTGTCTGCATTGGACTGAATTTCATTCCAATTGTCTATAAGAAATAACGATTTAATACTTGACTAACATCTCAGATAAGACACTGAACATCTCCAGAGCGTTCCTTCAAGTAATAAATTGTTTGGCTGTTTACATTCCATGCTTTTGTCTTCATTTTCTAAGTGGGAGCCCCAAATTTGTAGGTCCTATTACCCAAGTAAATTCGCATTGCCACAACTCCAATGTTTATAGTGTGCAATGATCCTCTTATCTTGAAACAACAGCAAGGTCATGTATTGGCCTTGTAGCACAGAAAACACATAAAATCTGAAAAGACAGCGTAAGCCATATGACCTCTTCTTTCGCAGTGCCAAACATGTCTCCTGTTACTCTGCCTCTGAAGGAAGCTTTGCTGGAGAAGCCACTTCACACCTGCAGAAATATCTTTCTTGAATGATGGGGTGGTTAAAAGCATAAAATATTTTTATTGCTCAAGTTTCCTCACAGAACCAGCGTCTGGCTGCAGGGCACTTCCACCTACAGATCGACATAAAAAAGATCCTGCTGTATATAAGCTGTCCTCCCCCACTGGGCAGGGGTAATGGGAGAAGGGAATTCTTTAGTTACTACTCTGCCTAACTGGAAGACAGACATTCCCGTAAAACTGTGTGTGGGAGCATTTCACAGTGAAACCAAAACACTGTTAAAAGTAAATTCAGTGAACTACTTCTCATGCAGTGCAGCTGCTATATGGAGAGATGAGGATATTTTATTATACACACACAAACTGCCAGACACCAACTCCACTGCAGTGCCAGAGAGACAGCTCTCCTTTTTTCGTCCACAGGATGCTGTTATTAAGGCTGTTGACCAAGGCACATCTTCACATGTCAGTCCCAACCTGCCCCTTGTCAACCTGAGGAGCCGAGAGCAATATGTTGTTTCTGATTGCAACTGGTTTAGTCCAATTAAATTCGTGTTTGGAGACTACACAGTCAGCAGCGTAAATTGACGTGACACTCTTGACTTTCTAATTATACCACATTTATGCTGCTAAGAGAACGAACACAGGCCAGCCTTACAGCATGACCATGAACTCATGTGACAAATCTGTTTAATGAGAAAAATTCGGTGCACCTTGTTGCTTCATGCAGCATCACTCCAAGGACATACTGAGGTCTAAAAAAAAAGTCTTACTGCAGCCATGAGGCACCACATTTTAAATAGAACGGTCCTGTTGGGATGGTTAGGTACCTGAGTGGCACAGAGTAACATGGATTGTCTTGTTTTGCAAGTTTTAACCTCAATATGGCAGAATAAGAAAGGTTTATTCTCTGTCTTAGACCAAATTGAAAACATTGAAATACTTTAATATAATTGATTTTCCACCTACCAAGAGAATAGTTAAACACTAAAAATCAATGCCAATCTCTAAACTCCTACTTTTTGGATCACATTTGACTGTTCTGTAACAAGTTACATTGCAAAGTGTCAAAGCAAAGGGTAAAAAGGTAGCCAAGGGTATAATGCAGTTAGGACCATCACATCCTTCATAATAAACAGAGTACCAAAACATTAATGACAACATAATTCTTCTTGACAATAAAACTGTGTTGGTTGTTTAGGAGGCTGGTATCCTAGAGTTGGCCTGTGCTCCTGACTCATACCAAAGGGAAACAAAACCTCACAACATTGCCATTCTGAACGTCAATGGAGTAGAATTAAAGCTTCATACTTGGCCTGAGCAAGTCCAACTACTGTTTATCTGCAATTTTTGGAATTGCTAGCCCAGAAAAACCTACTCTTCCATTAACCACCAAGGTAAATTACTGTCTCAAATATTTGCAGCTTAGATTTCTCTGTCCTTCAGGGCATAATGATTATTATTTTCAAAATTATTTAAAGAAATGTTGACTTTTAAAACTCTAGTACCATTACCGAACTATATTCTTAGGGCAATCTAAGAGAATGACAAAAATAGTCAGGTATTATTCACAAAGGATGCCCATTTTTGGAAGGCCACTGCACAAGTTACATTTAAGATGCTGTTAAAAATTTAAAACTACTAAATAAACAACAGATATTAGATGTTAACATTATCATGATCCTTTAGAAATATTAGTTCACCTGCAACATAATGAGCTTTGTATAAGAAAATGCTACATGCTCTGTGTCCATGCCACAGTTTCATCTAGACAAACCAAGAGAAGCTTCAGCTTCTACTATTTTACAGTTCTGCATCATTCTTTCTGCATGGAAATACTAACCATTTTCATAAAGATTACTAAAGCTGTCATCACACCCTGGACACGTTAACCAAGTTGTAAGCCTGGAACCAGCACAACCAGTTAGGAAAAGTCAGGCTTTCTCATTACTATCAGCACTGGATAAAGATAGTTTTGATTTATATCAAATGTTTGAGAGTTCTTTATTAATTCATAAATGAGCATGTTACTTGACCTACTGATTGCTCTTTGTTGAGCTGTGTTACCCAACAGTAAGGAGCTTTTGTCTTGCAGAAAACAACCCAAACTCTGAATTGACATGGGGATAAAGAAGAACTGCAGGGCTGTAGGCATCCTTCACTTCTACACAATTTAAAGAGAGTTGGTTGATGCCATAATGAAACTTGTGCCATCAGCTCCAGCACTGAGCACTTCTATCTGAAAGGTATCACCACTGCAAGCGAGATGGTCGCAGCTATCACTTTCTCCATGCTAAGCCCACCAAAGCCAGATCTCTCCACTGTGCTAGTGGAAACTATAAACAAAGGCACTCTTTGAGCCTGAGAGCAGTACTCCCATTAATCTTTACAGGGAACTAGGTCAAAGAAGCCCCAAGGCCTCTCTGAACTACATAAGCAAGCAGAGGCCTATAAAGGGATATTTCTGCAGCTGAGAATGCCTTGTGCAAAAGAACAGCCAATTAATAGTCTTTTCCAGACACACCCATGCACTGGATAACAGGAGAAACGGGGATGTCCAAGCTACTCCTCAGTTCCAGAAACATCCTGTTGGCTTGCTAGGCTAGCTGGTGGGGGGAGGCAGGGCGGGAAGTCTATACAAAAGAAATCCCAGTGGATGCCAGAGAGCCTCAGGCTACCCTCTGACACCAGCTGTAGCAATAGCCAAGGATTTTACCCACTAGGGACTGAAAGGAGACCAAACTAATCTCAGAACTGCTATAGTCTAATTACAGTTTGGTTGCAATATACTACATGGAATTTTTAACAGCAGCTTGCAGTTAAAAGGTTCTCTAACCACTGTCAAAGTCATGGGACAGACAGTAACCTCTATATTTTCTTACAGTAAGTTATAACACACTTAGAATTTTATCAGGCAGTTTAACAGAGAGATAGAGGACAAAATTTATTTTAGACATGACATAGAATGCACTGGCTCAAATACTATTAATGGTAAGGGCGCGTATATATATGAAACAACTAAGGAGGAATACGAAATACAGCTTGACACAAAGGCAGAAACAGTTTTCTTAGACTTCAGCATCTTGCAGTGCTTCAGCCTAAACAAACGTTGTAAGGAAACAAGACTGCAACTTGGGTATCAGGCTACATGCATGGTATGATACAAAGGTGCTCCAATATCGTACTATATTCTCTAGGAACATTGCCTCCTACACACCAGAAAGTTGTACCAATAGACAAATCTTTTTAAGCCTTCATTTTTTCCTTAAATTAGCTCCATGAAGCACACCTTTCCATCAGTCATGAATACAAAACTACCATAAGAATCTGTCTGTCATTTTTTTGGAAAGCACAAAATTGCAAATCACAGATGAAGGTGTAGCAATGACAAGGCTTGTGGCAGGTTTGTATCCAGCTCTATCCAGCCCTTCTTTTGAAATACGCAATTGTGTGTGATACAATTCACATCCCTCTGCTGCTGTTTCTTCCCAGGAGCTTTAGGTAGCACAAGAGCTTTCTCTGCCAGGCCTGTGCCAAGCTGCTTCCTCTGAGCAGCGCTGATGGCTCTCTCTGACAACACCCAAGAGAAGTTAGATAAATAATTTTCCCCCACATGTTTCTGCTTGCCAGTGCTGAAAAAACAAGAGGGCAGTAATCTGAACTCAAACAGGTACAGCGCCTCCCTATGCCTTCTCACATTGTTACTAATATTCAAATTCTGGGTCATTTTGGAGTCTAGGCATAGAAAGAAATCAGGCAGTAGGAACAATCACAAATAAAGAACCCTGGATATTTTGAAAACTTCAAATATTTTTAAAAATTATTTTCAGCTGTATTTTGAATGTGTAGGAAACAGACAGCCTGCTCTCCTTAGTCTCCCTTCTCTCCAGTCTAATAGATCCCTTTTTCCACCATATTTATCTTTCAGAACACTTTTTCCCCATTATCCCTGATGTGGCGCTATCCTGATTTGCAACAGTCTTACTTTCTTACCTAGCTTTTAGTGGCAGCCGTATCTCAACTTTCTTTTTTTTCTTGTTAATCCCTTTAAAGAAGACATTTTTTCCTGTTCTTCATGTGAATGGGGCCCAGCACAGGAGACTCCAGTCTGAGACGATCTCTGTGCTCTGCTAAATAGCACATTTTAAATGAGTTAAATTGGATGAGGGGAGAGCAG